>JASCZW010010043.1:0-38856 GCA_034211315.2 Aedes japonicus | reverse complement strand
GGAAGACATAAGGAAGAAGAAAAGTGGACAAGTTCTCCAAAAAATACTTGCTCTGGCAGGCCATATGTCAATGCGGTAAACTGAGTAAACCGTACATAACAACGGGTACCATCAACAGTGAAATTTACCGCGCCGAGTGCCTCCATAAGCGTCTGTTGCCCCTCCTGTGGTTCCACGGAGGCGAGACATTATTTTGGCCGGACCTGGCATCATGCCATTACGCGCGATCAACGTTGGATTGGTACAGAGACAACAACGTTGTTTTTGTACCAAAAACCGCCAACCCCCAAATTCACCAGAGATTCGTCCGGTGAAAAGATTTTGGGCCATAATGAAGGTCAAAGTTTGATAATCGTCCAAGGTGCTTAAGAACGAGCTGGAGTTGAAGAAAGAATAGATGAAAGTGACCAAACATGTCGGCTTCACCATTGCACAAAATGTAATGAGGGATCTTAAGGGAAAGGTGAGGGCTTTCAGCGATGGAAAGGAAATTATATAAAGTAATTATGCCGAATTATAATCCACATGTATTAGATCATTGTTTGAACGTTTAAAAAAAAATCCAACTTAAAATAAATTTCTGGCGAACACTTTTGTCTGGTGCATTTTGTTCGAGTACAGTCCTTATATCAGCGGATAGAGATAAAGCACCTCTTCCTTAAAGAGTGCTTAATTTGTATTAGTGACCTTTTGTACTAGAGAAAATGACTACGAAAGCCATTGTTTACAAAAGCAAATTCACCCTAATCCAATGTTTGCGCTGATTTGTTTGTACTTCAATATGTGTGGTGATAGTGTTCGTTATTCTATACTGCGACTAATTTCTACAGGGTGCGGCAGAAAATAATGCGAAAATTTGTTCTATTTCTTTCAAATCCCAGTTTCAACTAATTTAAGCAATAATATCAACATTTTTGAATGCAATTATCTTTATAAAGTCCTTTTAAACAAATTAATTCAATGCGTCGTCCATTTTTATTAATAACATCCTCGAGCCGACGTCGGAAGCCAGAGCATGCCTTTCGGAAGTAGTCCTTCGACATTGACTGCCATGCGTGTTATGGTTGACTTCAGGGTTTTCACACTAGGGTGTGATGTTTTGCAGGCTCGTGCTTCAACATATGCTCAAATCGAATAATTCAATGGATTAAGATCTGGACTGCTAGGGGTCACAAATCCTTCGGCCAAAACTTCATGTTATCGTTCAACCATTTTTGGGTTCGATTGGACGTACGACACGGCGCTTCATCCTGCTGTAAGACAACGTTTTGGTCCTCGGAGAAGTTGGTTTTTACCCAGGGAAGCACTTGTTCCTTTAAAATGCCGATATACTGATATATATCCGTAATCAAGTGGCGTTTCACTCTGGTTCTGGAAGATGCATGCAGATCTTCGTTGGTGATTCTCCGCATGGGTTTCTCTGAAATATTGGCTTCCTTTGCAAGTTTTCTTATGGAACGCACCGAGTTGCGAGCAAGTTTTGCACGGACTGATTTTATCACGTTCGGCGTGCGTGCAAAGCGCGGACGTCCGCTTCCCGGCTTTCGCTGCTTAGAACCATCCTGCAGGGACTTTTTTATGAGGTAAACTGTTGCCAAATGGCACCCTACCACCTAGGCAATCTCTTTCGGCTTCTTTTGGGCAAGCAACAAACTGGTGATCACTTCTTTCGCGAACATTTTAACGAATTTGCAATAAAACAAATAGAATGTTTGAATGCAGTACTTGAATGTTAATATAAACAAATACTCTTTCGACAGAAATTAGTCACTAACTACACAAATTAACTCAATACTCAAGTTTGTCCATTTTCGCATTATTTTCTGCCGCACCGAATCGAACAACTGACTGGTTTGAAGGCGAATGCAAGCAGTTACAAGAGGAGAAGAATGCAGCACAGGCAAGAATGCTGCAATACCGTACGTAAATTATATTTTTCGAAGGAAAAAGCGCCAGATGGAAGTTCGAGACCACGAAGCAATGTACCGTGCTAATGACACACGTAAATTTTACGAGTAGTTGAATAGATCGCGCAAAGACTACGCACCACAAGTCGATATGTGCAGAGACCTGGAAAGTAGGTTCTCACAGGAGAGTGTGAGGTGGTTGAAAGCAGTACTTCGACGAACACTTGAACGGCAATATTACAACGTAGAAGGAGATGTTCGCTTATCACCATGAGGTACCAAGAGTGAACAACAATGTTTTTGGTTAGAATGAAAGATATGAAGAGAAAGTTTTGATAGTTCCGCTAGTGTGCGGCAGGCTTGGAAATATAACAGATGTTTTTTAGGAAAATTGAGCGAAAAGGGCATGTGTACAGTGGTACTTGAACCAACGACATTTTTGCCTAACATCACACTGCGGGGTAGGTTGAAGCACGGACTAAGTCCGCCACTTCAACAGGCAAAAATGTCCGGTTGGAAGACGCTCATGTACCACTGTGGCTTGTATAGTTATTCTAGCGATCTATTGTGTGCACTCTGTTTACTGATGCGCACATGGGAGAGGAACTCTCTCCTTTTTTGGGTTTGTTTTGATTCGCACCGACTGACGATCACTAAAGTTTTTCTCGTCGTCTCCAACGTAGAGACCTCGGAGAGAAACACCGTGAAGCGATGCGATACTGGTCCCCACCAGTATAATTAATGGTTACCATCATTTATGGTTTCACATACATTAATTGTTATGTTATATATTCTCCGTGCGAGGAGTAACGATTATGACGACGAGAAAAACTAGACGACGAGAAAAACTTTAGTGATCGTCAGTGGCCTAGTGGCCGTTGATGATGACGATAAGTCCATTTTCACACAAAAAAAAAATGCTATAAAAAGGCAACCCAAGTAACAATATTAGTTTTATTCCAACCATTCCTCCTCCCGGTTAGGTTGATAAAACTACATTCAAAACTGTTTTGTCCACCAACACCTCCTCTATGCATCTTTAAAACCAGAATGGGTACAAAGTGTCCCACTCTATAGACGGTTGTGCAAACAAATGTATAAAACCTTTACAAGACCATAAAGATTTTGAAAATGTTCTAATGAAAGAGGTTATGACCACTTGAGAACCATCATAAAACCAACTGGCTGCCATCAAAACCAGCATAGGGCCAAATGGCTACAACTGGCAATTTTTACTGTGATATCGTGGTTGGTTGTTGTTGTTCTGCTTTGTTCGATTCTCTGCTCTTCTGATTCATTTAACAGTAAATAATATCGAAGAAAAAAAGTTCTAGTGTTGCAGGCAATTTTGTTTGATAGCAAAATATTCAAAACAAATTAAGTTTTTTCACAGCGTATCGTGCTCCAAATCATATGCTCATTTAATTTTATGGTGAATATTGGCACGATAAGAACCGGAAATAAATGCGCCTTGGAGATTATGCGAGTTTACATCAACAAACACAAAATTGAAATGAATATATTCGATAAATTAATCATAAATTTCCTTAGAACTTATGGAATTCAATAAGGTTATCAAAAAGAATGCCAAATTTGGTCTCTAATCTACAGTTCATTTGAATTAAAATTTATATTTGGAATTTATTTTCCCACATTTCAATTATTCCATAGGTTCCAATATGGTGATTGTAACAAATCACAGTTTTGCCAATAAGCCAAATTATCTTCGCAATGGCTACTATAAAACAATTTGCCTATTTGGTGACTTTCCCCAATGCCAATTTTCCATTTAATGCATTTACTGGAGGCAAAATGGTTTTAAGATGCGTTTTCAACTGGCCATAATAAGGTAATTTGATTGAGTCTTTAAACGGCATTTCAAAACAGCATTTTACGAGTTCATAAAGTCAAAATAAAACCTTTGATAGGAGTAGAAGGAACTTTGAAAGAAACGGTTTTAAGATTGTTGTAAAGAAGCTGTGTAGGTTCTCATAAACTTGACTAAAACTTGAAACCTATCTGTACCTGCTGCCTGCTTTTGGTACCTGCTATGTCTTGCTGCCATAATAAAACCAAATCGATTTCAAGTGGCTTTCATAAAACTTCAATAAAACTTAATAAAGCTGGATGGTTTTGGCAATTTTACTTGAACATAGTTTGGCAAACTATTTGCAAATGCGGAATGTGGTCAGAGCTGTTTGTTACATCAGATACAATGAAGATATGTTCATTCGGGAACGCTTTGATCATGATAATTAAGTTTGATGTGTCGAAAGCTACAGTGACCGGCAAAAATAAAGATCCACTTTTGATCAATGTATTATTGTTGAGAAAAAAACACGTACTTTTTAAAAAGTAGGGTATTCCAATACATGTTTCTGAAAAATAAACATAGACGAACCATTTCAGTACAAAAATAACGATCACTTTTATTCCTTGCATAAAATAAACAACAAAATTATTCGAGTTTAGTAAAATACGTATGACATACAAAAAGATCCACTTCATGTATGAATAAAAAAAATAATCGAAAGAATTGGAATCGATTCTTCAATAGTCAATATGACCTCCCTTCGCTTCAATGATGGACTGCAATCGTTTCGGGATGCTTTCGACAAAATATGTTTGCTTGTTTGTTACGTGGGTTTTTTCGACTCTATTGTCGAGAATTGCCCAGATATTTTCAATTGGGTTTAAATCCGGGCTTTGGGGAGGCCATTTCAAGGGTTTAATCTGACAGGCACGAAAAAAAGCTTCTGTTTTCTTGGCCGTATGCTTTGGGTCGTTGTCTTGCTGAAAAATGTAATTATCTTCCAGACCCATTTTCAGCAAAGATTCTTCCATATTCTCGTTCAGAATATCTATATACCCATCTTCCGTCATAATACCACTGATTAGAACCAGATTCCCCACTCCAAACCATGAGAAACAGCCCCAGACCATGATATATCCACCGCCGCACAGTGATTCCACTCCATACAAAAGGTGGAAAAAAGTCTAAAAATGGAATTACCTTAGCTAAGTTATGTGTTTCCAAGTAATTTTGTGCCGCTGATTTCAAATATGTAATCGAAATTGTTGTATTAGGCCACCCCTTCGACATATGGCCATTTTCTGGCCTCCTGGAGTATCCGGAATATCCGATAAAATAGTAAATTCATTAGCCTCGTCTTAAAGCATTTCGATTCTTTTTAAAACCATTTGTACATCAAATGTAAGAAACAAAGCGATGTGGAGAACAATGTACGGCTCTAAGTGGCTCATGACGCGGCCTTTCGGAGGTTCCGGAACATTCGTAAATTTTGATAATTCAGCAAGTCGAAACCAGAATGATGAAATGGATCCCAGAATTTTGCAATAATAGGAAGGTTTGCTCCTCTTCCAAAAATACTCAAGACTCAAGATCATCATTTTTTCAATAGGGTGTTCCATTTTTAAATAGGGTGGTCCAAATAACAAAATTTTGAAAATGTATATTTTTCAAAGAAAACAAAATAAAATGAATTATAGTATTAAGAATTCGTATTAATATGAAAACAATCTTTTTAATTAAATCAATTATAGAAATGTCCAGTTTTTATTATTTCGGTGTCAACTTCAATTGTAAATCTTAATTTCAATTAAGGTAATTAAGAAGATTTAACTCTTAGTCATTTTAATGATTGTAATGATTTATTCCAAAATGTGTGCATTCTTTTTATCTTTTTTTTACAAAAAAAAGGGTATACAGATCGCCCAGAGTACCGAATAATATATACCATTTGACTCAGCTAGTCATGATTGTATTTTTTGGGTTTAAATTATCAACTTCTGGAAGATAAACAATAACAAAACTTCATTCGCATGCTTTCTACGATGCAGCAAACTTGATGAAATAAATTTAACGTATGAAATGACAACAATAACTGAAATTTATCAGTTTGAAATGTGAAGTGGCAGTGCATCTTTCCAAGGAGCCAGGATGCAGTATCGTTTCTCTTTAAGGATCCCGGGTATTGCATCAGCAATCGGTTTTCTAAGCAATCTATGTTTGTTTTTGTGAAAATGTATGGTAAAAGTCTTCAGATATTCCACATATTCTGGATGATCCGGAAGGACCATGTATGTTGTAACCAGCCGAAATCACAAATTGGTTACTGCAGTGAATTCTTTCAAACATTACATTTAAATTTATTTGATAATAAACACATAAATTTATCCACCTACCCTATAAACACTTTCCTGGGAGTACTAGGAATAAGTACCCGGATGTTTTTCATAATGGTCCTGGAAACTTCACCATTGCACTTATTTTTGAGTTTTCAAGTTATTTGGTGTATCACATGATGGGTTTTGATCCAGATCTGAATCAGGCCACAGTAGTCGGAATATCAAACCGGATGAGGCCAATGTAGTTGTGGACTTCTGATATCATAACCATAGGATTTATTTTTAAATTCTCATGTAATTTGAGCTGCCGCATGATGGATTTCGATATTAGGCCCATATTGGCCACTTCCCCCGGGAAATTTCCGGAACTTGTGAACCGATTCCAATAATTCAAAAGCAAAACATAGCACTACAGTACCTTTCATTTGGCGGTTGTTTCATTCAAATCGGTTCAGTAATTGCTTGGGAAACTGAGTTAGAAGTATAGTTACACACATACAATACCTACACACATACACACACAGCCTTTCAGTGCATCGAGCTAGCAACTCTAAACTTTGGATCAAAAGTCGGTTTTCCAAGATTTAAATATAGATATACACTTCCTTGTACGAAGGGAAAACGGTGGTCTCTACTGCGAGATTTATGTATTTACCAATCTTACAGGTTTTCCAGACATTCCAGGACTCTAGCTTCCCGGAACCGTACTTGCGCAAGTTTGCGCAAGATGGAACTCATATTTTCGAAAAGCTGACAATTTTTTTTTTTAAATAAGCCTATTGTAGTGTGTGTGCGCATGTGTGCTCACATTTGAAAACTTAGTTGAAGTTTTTTTCCGATTCTCCATACATTTTATATGGGAGTAAAAAACCTTGATCGCGTAGGACCCATACTTTGAAATATTGTAGAGAGCACAATTTTCATCCAATCTTCATAAAATTTTGGAAAAAGAAATTTCAAATAGTGTACAAAATTTAAAAAATATATTTATTGTAAAATGAGGAAGTTGATTTTTCGACTTTTTTCCGCCTTGGAATCACTGTGCGCCGTGCTTCATGGTCCCTTGTAGATGTTTATCCTTCAGCCCTTCATCGCTTTTCCGCCAAACTCACAGTCGTCATTTTCTGTTGAACAGCTCAAACTTTGATTCGTCTGACCAAACAATCCGTTTCCAGAACTCCAGTGGCTTATTTATATGATTTCTTGAAAACCGCAATCGCTTCTCCTTATTCACCCTACTTATGAACGGCCGTTTCTGAGCAAAATGACTTTTCAAACCGTGCTCAGCAATGCGTCGCCGAACTGTACGATCGGATATCGAAAGGCTTAGGTTTTCTCTGAGCGCACGGATGGTAACAAACGGATACTTTTTAATTTCTTGGATGATTCTAGTGTCTTCGCGGTGATCAAACTTGCGATTGCGTCCACGTCCTGTTCGATCTGCGACACTTCCAAGCTTTTGGTGTTTTAAAACTATTTTCTGCACTGCGCCACGACTTACACCATACTTTTCGGCAACTTTGCGCTGAGATTCGTGTTTTGAGCAATTGCTCACGATAAGATTTCGAACTTGGACTGTTATTTTCTTTCCTCCCATGATCGATTCTTAAAAAAACTCGTCACTTGGGCTAAACTCACTTATTTCTCACAACTGTAGCAATTATCTGTGATGGATGTAAATAAAGGAATGTCAAAAGCATGATCAACAAGGGCCCAAGCAGCACACAACCGTCAAAACTGGTTGCGGCCGCTCGATTGTGACTTAATTGAGTCTCAGAGCAGTCACTTCTACTGGGTTGAAACAAGTGTGCTACTAGGGGGGTAAGCCAAGTGGATGTACACGGAAAGTATTGTTTTTTCCTAGTGCATCTTTTTTATTGACATACCGTATACACAAGCTTATTTCATTTTTCACATGCAGTTGGCTGAAATGAATATATATATTCAAACTTTTACGCTAAGCCTCATAAATGATACCCAAATATGTACAGTACGGGTAAGAAAGTTGCTATTGATACGAAGTTGTAAAGATATCTATGCCTGATTAGTATACGGCTCGATTGATCTTTTTTTTCGCCGGTCACTGTAGGTTTTGCTATCAATTTGAATATGGCCATTTAACCGGTGGAACTCGACAACCGAAAGGCCACCCTCGGTAGCCAGTATGGTCAAAATTCTTACGTCTTTCGATGGCCTAGTTTTGCAAAATCATGAAGTTTGATAAGTCGCATGCTATGTTTCGGATCTGAACATATTTTGTGCACTTTCTCTGACGAGGTACAGGGTGTGGCAGAAAATAATGTGAAAATGTTCAAACTTGAGTATTGAGTTATTTCGTGTAGCTAGTGACTAATTTCTGTGGAAAGTGTATTTGTTTATGTTTACTTTCAAGTGCTGCATTCAAACATTATATTTGTTTTATTGCAAATTCGTCAAAATGTTCGTGAAAGAAGTGATCACCAGTTTGTTGCTCGCCCAGAAGAAGCCGAAAGTGATGGCCAAGATGGTAGGGTGCCATTTGGAAACAGTTTACCGCATAAAAAAGTCCCTGCAGGATGGTCCTAAGCAGCGGAAGCCGGGAAGCGAACGTCCGCGCTTTGCAAGCCGAACGTGATCAAATCGATACGTGCAAAAATTGCTCGCAACCTGGTGCGTTTCATAAGAAAACTTGCAAAGAAAGCCAAGCTAATATTTCGGAGAAACCCATGCGGAGAATCATCAAAGAAGACCTGCATGCATCTTCCAGAGCCAGAGTGAAACGCCACTTGATTACGGACCGGGTCAAGGAACTACGAGTGACTCGTTCCAAGAGATTGCTTTCCTTGTTGAAGAAGGAAAAAATGATAATCCTGTTCTCCGACAAAAAGCTTTTCAGCATCGATGCTGTGGCCTACCATCCGGCTGGTGTCATGATGTTTGGCTTGGTAGCGTCCAACGGTTTGAAAATGCTGCCTGTTTTCATTGATGCTGGAGTTAAAATCAATACCAAAGTGTATATCGGTATTTTAAAGGACCAAGTGCCTCCCTGGGTGAAGGCCAACTTGTCCAAGGACCAAAACGTTGTCCTACAGCAGGATGGAGCGCCGTGTCACACGTCCAATCGAACCCAACAATGGTTGAACGATAACATGAAGTTTTCGGCCGAAGGATTTGTAGGCCCCTAGCTGTCTAGATGTTAATCCGTTGGATTATTCGATTTGGGCATATGTTGAAGTACGAGCCTGGAAAACATCACACCCTAGTGTGAAAACCCTAAAGTCAACCATAACACGCACATGGCAGTCAATGCACTATGGTCCAGATCACGAATTTACAAGGAAACATCCTCCCAGCGCCTAAACTTGAAACTTTACAGCAAAGTGATGTTCTACAACATGGTTTGTATAACTAAGGCCCACTTTTTTGTTGGTTAAATTTTGGATGGTCCCCATTTTCATGATATTTCGGAAATACAAAAACTAACTTTTTTATTTGCAGAAGTAGACGTTTTTATTCTAGTGCAAAGTTGTAGCGCAGAACATTTCATGGAATTTTCAAGTACAATTTTTTTTATAGCTTGAAAATTGACCAATTTAGAGAAATTTTCTCTCATCAATTTAGGGTATACCATAAAAATGTTTTTTTTGCCCTTACTTTTTTATTTCAATTTCCATTGTAAAATTGTTTGGACGAGTTATAGAACTATTAGAGGCGCGTATTTTGATATACTAATTTGGCGCTAGCTACAAAAATGTATATGAAAATTCCATGAAATTTTCTGCGCTACAACTTTGCTCAAAAATGTAAACGTTTATTTCAGCAAATAAAAAAAGTTAGTTTTTTTATTTAGTTCCGTGAAAATGGGAACCATCCTAATCATAATTTACATCAAAAAATGGGCCTTAGAGATACAAACCATGTTGTAGAACATCACTTTGCTGTAAAGGTTCAAGTTTAGGCGCTGGGAGGATGTTTCCTCGTAAATTCGTGATCTGGACCATAGTGCAATGTCGGAGGACTACGTCCGAAAGGCATGCTCTGGCTTCCGGCGTCGGCTCAAGGATGTTATTAATAAAATTGGAGGACACATTGAATAAATTTGTTTGAAAGGACTTTATAAAGATAACTGCACACGAGGATGGTGATATTATTGCTTGAATTTGTTGAAAATGTGATTTGAATGAAATAGAACAAATTTTCGCATTATTTTCTGTCGCACCCTGTATGCACTAACTCCAGTAATCTCACCTTGGAATCCAAAGCTACGGACATTTTGGCAATGACCATAACTGATCCACATTTTGAATTTTTTTTTTAGTTGGATCGAAGGACTGGGAATTTTGCGAATAGGTACATGGTAAAGAATTCCTAAAAAAAATCTTCAATTATCAGAAGGTCAATCATAAATTTGTACTTTTTCTCGGTCCCTTCGGATGGAATAGCCCAAATGTTTTTCCTCAAAGTTAAATCATTTTAGAATGTCAACGTATTTTCAAACGAGAAACATCTGACGACCTACGCAATGCCCTCGCATCTTCCTTCACTCATCCTGCACCTGTAGGACACCACTACCATCGTGTAATTTAGCATGCTAACAAGGTGATAAAATTGGAACAACGTGTAATGAGCAGGTATTAGATTCCGATTTCATGCCGTCGAGAATCGCTATCGCAAATGCTTCACTTCCTGCCTGTTCCCACCTCCCACACGGGGAGCCGCTTTCGGTGTGAAATTAGTTGCTTTTAATTGATTGTCGGTCTTGATATTTTATGATGTTCAACGTAGGTAAGCTAACTGTCGAGTACTGAGCACAAAAGCAAATCTCCTCGCGCTCCGGTTTTTGGGTTTTTTATTATCCTTTTCTCGGATTCCGGCACCGGCTGACTGCTGGCTGTCGGAATCCGAGCAATGTTAATGAGGGTGACTAATTTTGGCGAAGATTGCTCCGGAGAGGAGTGCTCTAATGGGTGAGACGAGTTTTACGAGATTGGGTTTTTTATTGGAATCCGTATGTCCTCTGCCCCAATCTCGAGAATCTAGGTTTAATTTCATTCTCTGATTTGAACGGCGGAGCATTGGGCACGTAATTGTTGGGATTCATGGAAAATCGATACCAGAAGGAGGTTCAAAATTAAAATTGTGTTGGCACAGAGCAATCTGCAATAAGTGCCGGGTGCGTAAATTTTGATTACCGATCAAAACAATGGCAACAATGAAAGTTCATGAAAAATAAATTAGCAAACAAAACATCAACCACTCCTCCCGAGGAGGGTCCCTGCATTTCCCATCACCCACTGGGATTTGATGAATGCTGTAAATACTGTTACGGTTGCTGCCTGCTGCTGTTGTTGTTCTGTGTTTAAACATCAAATATTAGGCTGAGAAAAGGCAGAGAAGGAAATCCCACATAATGCGAACGTCAAATATTTACCCACCAGTCAGGCCCAGCGGCGCACACACTTTTGGATGATTTGTTGATGGTCGGCTGGAGATTTCAAAGAAGTGGTGTGAAAATTGAAAAATATTTTCCAGGGGTATCGGATGTCACGGACGCAACTTCAAGACGCACGCGTCCCACTGTTTCTGGTTTTAGGTGTCATCTCGCGGGGTATAACTTTAAGAGTGTCCGTCGAATGGAGCATCGATCTAGAGGATGGTAAACAGTGTCATGTGTGCTTGCTTAGTTTTGACATTGAGTAGTCCGATTGATCAGCTTTCAACTCTCAGATTGGGTCAGTAGATTCAGGCGAAGAGGAAACTAAGAGGCTAGGTAAATTCATAGGTCATGTTGAACAAATGAAAATGGGGAATACATGAAAAATATTTTAGCAGTCCATAAAATCATAGTAATTTCAATGAGATTTGATGAGTAAGTGTTAGTCACATGGTCCAATAGAAGAAGCTCATCACAAATTTATCATGTCATTGTAGCGCAAGAATAGAAGGCGAAGATAAAATATATAAGGGCTGCAGGAACAGAAAGTCGGAGCGATCACAAAATAATGAAAGTAGGAATTTATAGAGAGCAAAAAGATGAAGTCAGAAAACAAAAAGCACAAAAAAGAAGATTACAGCCTAGCGCATTAAGAAACATAGAAAACAATTTACAAAAAAAATGGAAGAATTAGGTAACTGCAGGCCAGATGAGGTGGGAAATTTAGATACTACAAAAGCCTACGAAATTTTTACTGAAAGAGTAACGGTTAGTGCAAGAAAGGTTTTATAAAAAGAAAAATGTCCTTTATCACCAAATAGAGAAAGGGCCATGACAAGTCTGATGAAGGCAAGGAAACAAAAGAGGCAAGTGAAAGATCGGGGCATGGAAACACAATGGTTTAGGCAATACATAAATATTCGAAGACAAGATTACACAATTAAAGTAAAGGAACACAATGAAAAAGAAATTGTTGAATTTAACAATGAACTAAAAGACTACGAGATAGGAGAAAGGATTAAAAATCATATAAGTTTCTGAATCAATTTATGTATTGAAAAGAGTCAAAAAAACCAAACATTTCGATGGAAAAATGGATGGAGGAATTTGAAACATCAGAAGGGAAACCACTTGAAATTGGAAAGGATAATGAAATTATAACGGAAGGACCAAGTAAGGAAGATATCAACAATATAATCAGAAATCTATCGAACGGAAAAGCAGCAGGACAGGATGGAGTAAAAAATTAATATATAAAATATTCTAACAAAGAAACAGTACAGTACAAAATAATAAAGAAGGTGTGGGAAATAAATGAAATTCCAGATCAATGGAAACAATCAATCCAGATACCAATTCCAAAACGTAAAGCAGCAAAAGAAACACAATATTTTAGAAGGATGAGTTTATAATATAGGATACAAAATCTACGCAAAATGGTTGATGGAGAGACTTAGGAAGTATTCAGGAGACCCCCAAGCAGCGTTCATTCGAAATAAGTCTACAGACAATCAAATGTTTTATGCCTGCCATGAGATGTTTAGAAGAAAGATGGAATGGTTGAGAAACAACAATTGTAGCATCGATAGAATTAAAAAAAGCTTTTGACAATTTAAGATTAGACTCGATCCCAAAAGTGCTTCCGAAACTTTCAGTACCAGAACACGTAATAAATAGAGTATATTATGGGATGGAATTCGCACAGAGGTAATGACCAAAATGATATGTATAAAACAAGGATGTCAAGATGTGTTAAGAGAAGTGAAAACAAAATATTCAAAAGTAAATTTGTTGAAAGAACATAATGATAATCTACCGGTAATATTAGTGTTTGCAGGTGATATTTTAATCATAGCACCAACGCTAAAGAAAGTATAAATTATTGTTAGGATACTCAAAATAGAATTAGAGGAAATAGGACTCCAGATAAACAATAAAAAAAAATCCAAGTTATGATAAGAGAACCAATGCACAGTGGGCAGGTACACAGTACAAAATCTGTAACTTTTGTCGCTTTTAAGCGCGGCTTGTAAACAAGGTCATTTCCGCTTGAAAATTGTCTGAGAAATCGAATAGAACTGGTTTCAATCACCGCACGGATATGGTTGTGGAGTTATAGAGCTTATTATACCCCACTTCCCCTAATATTCTTGAATAGTTTATAGATATCTTTGTACGGAGAGGCTCAAAATCAACAAAACAGTGCTTACTTTATGTGAAATTTTCTGAAAAATCGAAAAGAAGTTATTTTATCTACCGCACGGCTCTGTAAACGAAGGTATGGCTGGTTTCACCCCACTTCCCTTATATTATTGAATAATTTATAGATATCTTTGCTCGGAGTCACTCAAGATCAACAAAATAGAACCAGTCCAATGTGAAATGCCTTGGACAATCGAATACAGGTTGTTTCAACCACCGCACGGCTCTGCAAACGAAGATATGGCTGGTTTTACCCCACTTCCCCTTGTATTCTTGAATAGTTTATAGATATCTTTGCTCGGAGTGCCTCAAGATCAACCAAATAGTACAAACTCCATGTGAAATTTCCTGAAAAATCGAATAGAAGTTATTTCATCTACCGCACGGCTCTGTGAACAAAGATATGGCTGATTTTACCCCACTTTCCCTTATATTATTGAATAATTTATAGAAATCTTCGATCGAAGGCCTTCAAGATCCACAAAATAGTGCTAATCCCATGTGAAATTTTCTGAAACATCGAATAGAAGTTATTTCATCTACCGCACGGCTCTGTGAACAAAGATATGACTGGTTTTACCCCACTTCCTCTTTTATTATTGAATAGTTTATAGATATCTTCTTATTTTTAGGGTTATTTTAAGCGTAAGTGCCTGCCTTGCTATTTCTTCTTCCTATTTAGCATTTCACAAGCTTATTGAAAATGGCCTTGTTTAGAAGCCGTTCTTAAAAGCAACAAAAGTTACAGATTTTTTCCTTAGTTTCCATCAGTTCTTGCCCACTGTGCAATGTTAAACAGAAACATCCCAAAATCAGTAATGATAGATAAAGAGGAATATGATGTGGCAAACAATATAAAATACCTAGGCACATATCTATCAGTTACAATGAACAGACCAAAAACAACCAGGAATAGATGAAGATTAACAGTAAGGAGTAGCAAAATAATGATAGAATTTATAAAGAGATATAAACCACCATGGAGTCTAACAAAATTAATGTAACAGTAATTTCTCCTGATATGACTTACGGCCTTAAAGCAGCAGCCTTAGTAAAAAGCAATTGAAAGTCAATAACTATATATGAAATACAAATCCTAAAAGAAATGTTAAAATATAGCAGGGAGAGACCAAAAGGGAGATTAACAGTATCAAGCTTATTAGATGGTAAAACTGCAGCTAAGAAAGTTCGAGTAATGAGAATAGGCTATTGAGAACACATACAGAGAAGAACCGATGGCCACCTACTAAAAATAGCAGAAAACATTAGGTTTAACAATAAAAAAAAGAGATAGAACTGCAAAAACATGAAACGAATCAATTAAGAATGACAAAAACAAGCTACCAAATATAAAAGAAGAGGAATGGAGTAGAATTGTGAAAGACAAAGATAAATTTAAAACAGGCGGAGGATATTTATAAAATAATTGATAGTGAAGAAGAGTCAGAGTCAGGAGTAGAAGACTAAAAGGCAAAGACTAAAAGAAGATAGCCTAGGAAACAAACTGATTTAAAAAAAAAAATAACGCATATACGATTCATAATAAATAGAGCAGGGGATAAAAAAATCTTGCCATTTCTCCATGAACCATAACATGAAGCAATGTCGTTGGGCACATAAAACAATCACATTTATATTACTGTAACTAAAATAGCACCAATAGAATAATTTATATATGGTGTGACTACTCATATTATTTTGATTTAAATTATTTTAGGTAATACATGAAAACGAGAAAAAACAAAAGAGAACACCCAAACAAAACTCGCCTAACAAGGGAGACAATTCAACAAACAAAAATGGCGAGGCTATAGCAAAGAGAGCAACGCAATCCCAGAAGAATGAGTCTTATAGCGGACCAGCGTTTTATGGTGAGACCTAACCAGTTATAACAATTATATACAGTATATACGCGCCAGCTTTGATTACTTTTGAACCTGGAAGTGTGTTAAATCTGCCGTTATCCACATGAAAACGGTCAAGTTTACATGCGAGGCTCCTTCTTCTATACACTAAGTTTTTTTTTACACGGGGGATACGTACCTTGTAAAAAAAACCGAGCAAAAACAAACCGCGTTAATTCCGAAAAACCGTGTAAAAAAAACCGTGCTAATTCCGAAATCCGTATAAAAAACCGTGATAATTCCAAAATCCGTGTAAAAAAAACTTTAATAACATGCTAAGTCTTTTGCAATGAAAAACACTTAAAAGATTTTCTAAACAGTGGAACGGATAGCAAAACAAGTTACAAGAGTCAAACGAGAACACAAAATAGGACCGGAGTGAATGTGTGTAGGGAAAAGTGGGGATAATACAAGTACACTCATGATGGCATATCTCGAGACCCTTAATATCTGCAAAGGCGCGGTCTTGAGCAAAGTTGTTCAGAAGGCAAGGGCATTCGAAAATTGAAGCGATTTGTTCCGAATTTCACCACTAAGTGGTGCTGGTAAGCATACGAAATTGAGCATTTGCAACTTGTTCTGTTTTGAGATTCTGATAAGATGGATAGTTCTAGGTATCGGCAAAGTTGTTCAGCAAGATCATGGGCATATAAAAAATGGGCCGTTCTTCCGGGATTTCACCGCAATGTGGGGCTAATGTGCATGCAAAATAGAGTATTTTCAACTTGTTCTATCTCGCTTACTCAATTAGTTCGAATATGTATAATCATGGTTGAATTGACTGGCAATGTAAGTCAACTGTGAAAATTTCAACAATACTTTCTTTCGATATAATCATTGTATAGGTAAATCAATCATATATTTTTAGTACATACACACAGAGAGTGTGAGAGAGAGAGAGAGATAAAAAGAGAGAGAGAGAGAGAGAGAATTCGAAACCAGTTTTTTCGTTTAACGCTTATGTGTTCGACAAAAAAAACTCCTTTAAGTGATCGACAGGGCACCCGGGTACCCACCGAATTCAAATGGTTATAACTGTCGCTATTATTGATCGGTTTTAGTTATTTTGGCACCGTTAGATTCCAAAACTCATTGGCTTTTAGGACATAATCAGCAATGACTGCTTGAATCCATCTGCTTTCCGTTAATCCGAGTTACCGGAGCTGTGGTCCGGTACGGAGGCACTATTAGGAAACTTCTATTAAATTTCCCGGAATGGAAGCCAAAATCTTTGGTATAATTCCGAAAAACTATTTTAATTCCATTATGGGCCACATTTTGACATGTTCCTGCAACGGCCATTCTGTAACAGGTTCCAGTGTAGCCTCGAGTGACCTTGAACATATTTCAAAAGAAACCCTGGCAATATGAGTATCAAACTTCATGAAATTTCTCCAGTAGGATATTTCTCAACGTTTTGAAGCTATCTGATGATTTGTCATCGGACCGGTCAATCCGAAACAGGTTCACATGGGACCTCGAGTGGCCATGAATATTTTCAGTAGAAAACCCTGGCAATATGGGTATCAAAATTCATGAAATTTCTCCAGTAGGATATGTTTCAACGTTTAGTGGCAATCTGATGATCTGTGAATACGGAACAGATTCCCGTGGGGCGTCGGGTGGTCATGAACATTTTCAGTAGAAAAACCGTGGCAATATAGGTATCAATATTCATGAAATTTCTCCAGTAGGATATTTCGCAACGTTTAGATGATTTGTCGTTTGGTTTCAGCTGACCATGTTCATGTTTAAAAGGAAACTTTGGCTATATGGGCTTCAAAATTCCTGAAATTTAACCAGAAACCTATTTCAAAACGTTGAGTGGCCATCTAATAATTTGTCCTCGGAACGGTCATCTCGGAACAGGTTCCCGGGAGGCCTCGAGTGGCCTGGAACAAAAGTGGCCACAAAACGTTGAGAAGTATCCTATATTTAATGAATTTTGATAACCACATTGTGAACGTTTTCTTAAAAAATGTTCATGACCCACGGGAACCTGTTCCGGATTGACAGGTCCAAGGATAAATAATAAGATAGCCACAAAACGTTGTGAAATATCCTACTGGAGAAATTTCATGAATTTTGATACCCATACCCAATGTTCATGACCACTGGAGGGGGGTCCTGGGAACCTGTTTCGGAATGACCGACCTGAGGACAAATCATCAGATTGCCACAAAACGTTGCGAAATATCCTACTGGAGAAATTGCATGAATTTCGATACCCATATTGCCAGGGTTTCGTTCTAAATATGTTCATGGCCACTCGAGGCCCCACGGGAACCTGTTCTGGAAAGACAGGTCCAAGTACAAATCATCAGATGGCCACTAAACGTTGAGAAATTTCATGAATTTTGATAGCAATACTGCCAGGGTTTTCTACTAATAATGGTCATGGCCACTCGAGGCTTCACGGGAACCTGTTCCGGATTGACCGGTCCGATGACAAATCATCAGATAGCTACAGGAAGTTGAAAAATATCCTACTCAAGAAATATCATGAAATTTGATAACCATATTGCTCGGCTTTCTTTCTAAATGTGTTTATGGCCACTCTAGGCCCCACGAGAACCTGTTACAGAATGGCCGTTCCAGGAACAAGTTGGCATATGGCCCACAATAGGATAGACATATTTTTGAGGAATTATTCCAAACATTCTGACATACATTCCTGCAAATTCAGTAGATGTTGCGATATTGTGTCTCCGTACCGGAACACAGCCCCGGTAACCCGGATTTACGGGAACCAGATGCATTCAAATGGTCATTGCTGATAAGGTCCCTAAAGCGAATGAGTTTTGGAACAGAGCTATAATCATTTGAATTTGGTGGGTACCCTGTCGATCACTTAAGGGGTAAAAAAATCGAAGTCTCCCCGTTCGGCCCACCTTGCGACTATACGAAATGTTTTTATGCAAAAAGTTGCTTTACAACTATTTTTAAGATATCACTGAATTTTGGCTTCCTGGTTTAAAATAAACTATGAAAATACGTAATGTAAAACATGAAAAGGTACCCGGGTACCCTGTCGATCACATAAGGGTTAATCAAAATATAGTTCGTGAAAATGTATTTACTGTATTTTGCTTTAAGCGGACCATAGTGAATACATTTTCAATTGCAGAATTTTAATATCAAACGAAAAAACTGCTTCAGATTTTTTGACGTTGACTGAAAAATGATGATGAATCCTTCAACCTTAACAGAGAACTTAAACAGTGGAAAATTGCCAACATCATCTTCCGGCATTATCTATTCCACGAATCACGCAGTAAATCTCACAATCGATTTCATTCACCACACTGGAATCAAAATCCTCACCATCCATATGCATATGTATCAGTTGATGTTATCCATGCTTGGGCGAGGATTTCGCCAGTTCCTAGCGAAAAGATTCCTCGTTCTATATTGCATTACAAAGATTTGTTCGAAAAGCTTTTCCATCGTACCGAAAGCTATGATGATGATATGTTTCCCCACTCTGCCGCATGGCTCCTTGGAATTTCCACTCGGTATTATCAAGATTAAACCAGATGGGGATCTCCGGCGCTCATGTTATCCATTTTTATCTCCTAAGCAACCACACACACCCACACTACATCGCTCTTCGAAAGAGTTTTCACCACCAAAAGGCAACCGATGAGGTTGGTGAGAACTTCCCACCTTTCTTTCATGTTGTTCGGGCTTCCATCACGAAGTAGAGAACGGCTCACTCTAGCAAATCTATCGAATCATGAATTTTATGAATTTTAATACCAAAACCGAACAGGGAAAATCATCTCCGTTGCTTCGGTCTACAATGCGTCCCCGGGGATCGATTCAGTCAGAGTGGGCCCGATCCAACCAAAGTTACTCTCCATCTATCCCGTTGTTTCCACATAATTTAGCACTATGAATTATTAATACGGATTTTATCTTCCTACTCTCCCA
Organism: Aedes japonicus; assembly: GCA_034211315.2. Taxonomy (NCBI): domain Eukaryota; kingdom Metazoa; phylum Arthropoda; class Insecta; order Diptera; family Culicidae; genus Aedes; species Aedes japonicus. The sequence continues at coordinate 19,348 of JASCZW010010043.1, read as the reverse complement.
TTCTTTTTTTGATCTGTGTGCCTCCTTGCTTTGGGTGAAAACCAGCTCTTCGGGAGATAAATTGTGTGCCGACGGTGTGGTTGAAGTAGTGGTCGGATCCGGAAGAATGGAAACGCTCGCCTGAGCATAAAAGTGGTAAGGTGATTATTTTGTCTAGGTGACACGCGCACTTTACAGCTCAGCAAACGGAGAGGCTTCTATTTCGTTAATGGAGGTGAAAATCTGTTTTCAAGTGCGATAAAATTGGTTAAGCAATGTCTGGCCTGGCGCACGGGTAGAGGGAGTTGGAAAAGTTTTGCATTTTAGTCTCCGGGAAGTTGGTTCCGGTGCTGCGAATTACATTAGCATAATGAGAAATTTACGACTTAATTTCCTAACTGCATCAAGGTGCTACGGATTGTCGTAATCTGGGTGGTAAAGGATTGCAAAGATGACGATGGCAGCTGGGCATGTTTAAACCTTCCAAATGAGAGGAAAGTTCCCTTTTAATTAATTAAACTGGGAGTTGATTTTCGGATTGGGCTGCGAACAAAAAAGACTTTCATATAAGCTAAAAATCAAAAACCCAAACCGATTTTTTTTTAATCAAGTCGAATTCTACTCCCAAGTTGACCATATATTTTTGCAATCTGCTCTCAAATGCGAACACACATATAGGAAATGGTTGAACCTCGGAGATCTGGGAAGGGGGCTTTTCCCAACGGAGAGGGTAGGCGGAAATCATTTTAAATTTCATTTCCCATAAAGAGAATCATTCAAGTGCGGTCGAGTGTTTCCAAGATAGTGCAATGTGCGCTGGTGTATCCGACAGAGATGATACTTGCAAGCATTCGAAATGGCGCCTGTTGGCTGCTTGGATTTTTCTTTTCTCCTATCTTGTAAGTTTAGGCATGGGTGTTTACAGGATTAAGATGGCTGAAAATTGAATGATTGCTACCAGAATTTAGCATTTAGTATCGGAACAAACATTTTTGATTCCTACAGCGACCCTAGTGGTCAGATTTGTAAACTATGACATCTTATGTGTTCCCTTTAACAATAACAGCATTGGAAGTTTTTTTTTCGTGGTTTTGCAGCGTAGTCGGTAAGTAAGTAAGCAAGTTTATTTATTTATTCAATAAAAGTCAACGGATAAAATGTTTATCCCAATGACAATGAACTAGGTGCAGCTACAATTTAAATCAGCTCAAACATCTTTTAAAATTGCACTTATTAAGTCCACGGGAAGAATTAAATACGTGGAAGACACTATTGAAAACGCGGCACATGTTTAACACGGGTTCGTGTACACCATAGTTAGTCCTCGATCGCCGATTGTTAAAGAAAGCATGGAAACAGAGGTCGTGACGTCGAGTATTGATTCAAGAAGACTAAGTAGCTTGGAGCAATCGATTTGCCCCTGCAGGAGGTTGCCGATAAAACACGCCTTAGCGACGTTACGCCTTGTTTCCAGTAGCTCCAAGTTGATAAGCTTGCAGCGACTTTCGTACCTTGGTAGGTTTCGTGGGTCGCGCCAACGCAGATGCCGCAAAGCAAAACGAATAAATCTTCTCTGAACGGCCTATATCCTCAGGGTTTCGTTTTGGTAGAATTGAGACCAGACTACGGCGGAATACTCCAGTATTGGGCGAACCAAGGAACAATATAATGCCTTAAGGCAGTACACGTCCTTGAAGCTTTTTGCAAAACGATGTATAAATCCTAGCTGCGATGAGGCCTTAGAAACAATGTAAGCAATATGATCCTTGAAGGTCAATTTGGAGTTAAGCATTACTCCCAGATCCTTAACTGTCTTTTCACGCTTCAGTTTTTCCCCTTTCATGGTGTAGGCGTAGGAAAGCATCACCCGTTTTTTCCCGAACGATATGACCGAGCACTTGGATACGTTTAGTACCATCCTTCAATCGTTAAATGCTTCTAACTCATGTTGCAGAAAGTGAGCGTCATGACGGCCATTTATTATGTAGTAGAGCTTCAGGTCGTCCGCATATGAGAGCTTGAAGCATTTGAGGATTATGTTCACGTCGTTCATAAACAGCAGAAAAAAGAATGGCTTCAAGTGCCTGCCGTGAGGAACTCCAGAGGTAACGGGGAAAGGTGATGAAACATAGTCGCCAATCTTTGGAGACGTAAACCTGCCAGTTAGGTAGGAACGAATCCAAACAAAAAGATTATCTGGGATGCCCATTGTGTCGTATTTCGCAATTACAATCTCATGGTTCACTTTATCAAAAACAGCGGAGATGTCGGTGTATGTGGCGTCTACTTGATGGCCAAGTTCAATCTCACGAATAACGAACGAAGTAAAGGCAGTTAGATTAGTCATTGTGGATCGCTGTGGCATAAATCTGTGCTGATCCTGCGAAATTATATGCGAGCAGTCTTGTACCAGCTTTTCCAGAACAATTAGTTCGAAGAGTTTAGAGAAAGCACTTGACGCAGCAATTCCACGGTAGTTAGCGACAGCTCGATGCCATCCTTTTTTTGTGAATAGGGAAAAACATTCCCTCCAACAGTCAGGGAAAACGCCTGAAGACAATGACAAATTAAAAAGTTTTGCTAAAGGCGTCGTAAGAGTATTAAGGCAGCGTTTCAGGATCTGTTAGGGAACGCCATCAGGGCCGATTCCTGTTTCCGCAAGGCAGCCCTTTTCAGTCGTTTCAGGTGTTTGAGTTCGGAATTTGACCAAGCAGGTTTTGCAGGCGTACGGTTGATTTTTTTCGGCACAAACTGGTCGATAGCGTAAAGCAAAACGCCACACATAGTTGAGGCAGCGAAGTTTACATTCCCGTTTCCGCGCGTCTCAGTCCAGTCCACTCTAGCAAGGAAGATTTCCATTCCTTCGAAGTCGTAGTAGAAGTTTTCGGCGTAGTTTTTAAAGCATTGCACAGGGTTGATTTCCAGCTTAACGAGAAGAGGTGGATGATGCCTGCAATTTTTGACGAGCGGTTCAGGCGCTTGGAGAGTGAAACCACTCCGTCCCAATTCTTCACAAATAAAGCAAAGATCAAGTAAACGGTTGTTTGCATTTAAAATGCCATTCACATGTCGGAGGTAAGCGATGCTGGTCACCCAAAATGACGATGCTGTCATTAGCTCCCATTTGAGAGATAATCCAAACCAGAGAAATCACGTGTTTGTCGATTAGGCTGCTGTTAACTATATCACGCAAATAAAAAGGGTACAAAGTTGTGAGTACATTGCGAAGCACAGACACTCAACCGTCGGGTTTTCAGGAGGTGTCAGTAAACGAGATTTAAAGCTGGAGCGAACAACCAACAAAAGACTAAAATATTTACCTGCACTTAGTAATTCAGAAAAAGCACCAAAAAATGAAAAAAGTGCCACTAAATTATTAAGGCCTGTGCCTAACAGTATGTGTGATCAGCATTAAAAAAATTAGGAATGAGCAATAAAAAAGATGAGAAAAGATCTTCGGATAATCTAATTGTGACCGGTAAATCTATCAAATAAAGCAACAGCTATTAGTATATGTGCAATTAAATATGGCAGTATTTCGCCAAATTATGTAATTTGAGCACTAAACTATTCGCATATGTCTTTTAATTTGTTGGATTTTCCCATAAAAACAATGGAAATGAGCAATGGATAAATAAATATCCATTGCTCATTTTCACTGTTTTTATGGGAAAATCCAATAAAATTGAAGACATATGCGAATGGTTAAGTGCTCAAATTACGTAATTTGGCGGAAATACTGCCATATTTAATTGCACATATACTAATAGCTGTTGCTTATTGATAGATTTACCGATCGCATTTAGGTTATCCGAGATCTTTTCTCATCTTTATTGCTCATTCTAGTCAATGCTGATCACATTATTTGTTGGCACAGACATAATTTTAGTGGCACTTTCATTTTTATTGCTCAAATCTCTCTTTTAATTGATGATTAATTATGCTGCCACCAACAAAATCCCCCCACCGGAGTTCTTGTTGCTGTTCAGACTCGATCGATCTACCCGATAGATGGAATAGGTATCGTTGAACAGTTGCAAGCCTCAGGCGGGTACTTTCAACCGTCAACTGCAGAACAAACTCATCAAGAACATTAAGGTAAACCCTATCTCAGGCCGCGATTTGGCCAAAAAGTTTTACACCGCAGGCAGTACCGTGCAACGGATTCATTCGTCTCCGGGAACGCTTGGTGTTGACAATATTCAATGGCTGTCTCCTCATGGATGATGAAACCTATGTAAAGGCCGATTTCAAACAGCTACCGGGACAAACATTTTACTTGGTTACGGCTCGGGGAGATGTTCCTGCCAAATTCAAGTTTGTGTTTGCAGATAAATTTGCACGTAAATAAATGATTTGGCAAGGCATCTGTAGCTGCGGTAGGAAGACCAAGGATTTCATCACTAATAAGACATTCAATTCAGAGCTGTACAGAACGGAATTTCTACAGAAGCAAATATTGTCATTCATAAAATCCCACAATGAACCTGTCATGTTTTGGCCAGATTTCACAAGCTGTCATTACAGTAAAATAGTGCTACAGTGGTACGAAACCAACGGGATTAAGTTTATACCAAAAGAACTCAACCCACCAAACTGTCCCCAGCTCAGAACGATAGAGAGATTTTGGGCTATTATGAAGAGGAAGCTGAAGGTCAATGACAGTGTCGTCAAAATCATCAATTAATTGAGAACCAAGCGGAATAAGATTGTCAAAATGATGGATGAGAATAATGTGCCCTGGTTGATGAAACGTATTCCGGTAAAAGTCCGCAAATTTCTTCGAAATCAAGATTGTCTTTCCCTCTAAGGTTCACATAAAGTCGAAAATGTATATTCGAAATATGCGCAACAGTGTTCCAATCCTAACTGGGCCACACCTTAGTATCTTGATTATCGAGATTTTCAGCTCTGGGCTGATTCATCTCTCGTCGGAGTCACTCAAATACCATTTTGGATATTTTCGCAACTTTTCCGGGGTGGGATTCGAACTCGTGACCATAGCATGCCACAACGCTGTTGGCCACTGTGGCCATGCCGCCGTCAGGTTGTTTTTTTTTCTCGTCATTGGACTCAAATCTTCCTCTCATCGTGTTTGCCCTTCTTGATTGACAAAACATTTTATGAAATAAGCAAAGCCATGCAAGTGTGTGCCGAACGACAGGATGCACATACCTCGATGGATAATAAATTTAATAATATAATAAGTATTGAAGGAAATTTCGACACCAAAGAAGGCAAATAACATTCAATTATCCAATGCCTTATTTCAAAACTTGTACCAATAAAAAGAAGAAGGCGAAAACAAAACAATAACTTACTAGTGTGGTTTAATCCACAATTGAAAAAATTAAAGAATAAAAAGCAAAAAGCACACAGATTAAACAAAAAGCAAAACACTAGCATAAATAAGCAAAATTATCATTACATCATTACAATATAGTCGAAATAGTCGAAACTGAAGTCAAATCATACCCCAAGAAATTCTTCAATTATGTGCTTGAAATATTTTGAAAAGTACAAATTTTCCCTCTTGAAATTTAAAAGTAGTAATTTCCCCTTACGAATGCATTTTGATGGAAATGTAGTTGAAAGTCTTTCTGATATAAGGCTTCTTCGCGACAAAATCTGGACACCCCGAAATACGTATATCTCCAGAAATACTTCAACAACGCGTGAAATATTTCGAGACGAACGTATGTCTGTTCATTGTGCCAAATAAATGTTTGGTGAAACTACTGTGTTCGTTTACAATGAAAATCCGGAGCTGTCAGTAAGAAAACTTGCAAATAAGCTTGGTTATCCTGCAAGCACTGCCCATAACGTTCTTAAATCTTTCGATACACGTTTGACAACAGCCATGTAGACTGGAAGTGGAACAAAAACGAATCTCAGGAACCATGAGAAGGACAAGAAGGTGAAGCAAATATTGCAGAAGAGACCAGATCTTTCGGTACGTACTGTGGCTAGAATAACAAAAACATTTGGTTTGGCAGCAAAATGCAGCTGTGGTCGAGCAAGCCAAAGCTTCATCACTACCTGAACGATAAACAAGGGAATATACCGTGAAAAACGCCTATAGAAGCAATTGTTACCATTCCTAAGCAGTTTGGCATCTTGCCACTACGCCAACAATGTTTTGGAATGGTATAAAGCGAAAGGGGCCCACGTTGTACCGAAAGAGGCGAATCCACCTAACAGCCCGGAGTTACAAGCTATCGAGCGGTTTTGGGCTCTCGTGAACATAGAACTCTCTCAATATAAACAACAAGCCACAACTATAGAAAAAAATCGAAAATCTTGGATAAAAGCAGCTAAATCGGTTGCAGAGAAATCTGCATAGACCCTAATGGCTGGAGTAAACTCAAAAGTTCGTAGTTTCTTCATTCATAATTTAGCAACTGTAATTAGTTTTAAGATGACTAATAATGCCCAATTAAAGGAATCAAAAATGCATCTTGGATTAAATTAACAGCAAATGGGGAAGATATTTACAATATGTTTTATTTACTCCCTGAAAGTTTGAAGATGATTGGTTGAACGGGCGAATTTTCCGAAAATTTGTGTGTGTCGCAGTTTGATTCCGTACACCCTTTGATTGCCTTGAACAAATTCCAAAATTTTAGTTGCCACCCGTTAGGACGAGTAAGTGAACTTGAGCATCGAAAATCGAAAACAATCCTAAGCTGCATCTAGGGTACACGTTGAGTTTTAAGCAGTTTATGCATCACTTGGGATATTTGATGATTCTGAATGTTATCTATAAATAGAACTGCTATTATTTGGACGGTACACCCTCTGCTTACTTATGGCAGCATAATTAATCATCAATTAAGAGAGATTTGAGCAATAAAAAATGAAAAAGTGCCACTAAATTATTAAGGCCTTTGCCAACAAATAATGTTGATCAGCATTAAAAAATTAGGAATGAGCAATAAAAGATGAAAGATCTTCGGATAATCTAATTGTGACCGGTAAATCTATCAAATAAAGCAACAGCTATTAGTATATGTGCAATTAAATATGGCAGTATATCCGCCAAATTATATGGTGAGCACTAAACTATTCGCATATGTCTTTCAATTTTATTGGATTTTCCCATAAAAGCAGTAAAATGAGCAATGGATATTTGTATGGTTATTTATTTATCCATTGCTCATTTTACTGTTTTTTATGGGAAAATCCAATAAAATTGAACATATGCGAATAGTTTAGTGCTCAAATTACATAATTTGGCGGATGTACTGCCATATTTAATTGCACTGTACTAGTAGCTGTTGCTGTTATTTCAGATTTACCGGTCCAATTAGGTATCCGAAGATCTTCTCATCTTTTATTGCTCATTCTAATTTTTAATGCTGATCACACATTATTTGTTGGTACAGGCCTAATAATTAGTGGTACTTTTTCATTTTTGGTGCTTTTCTGAATTACTAAGTGCAGGTAAATATTTTAGTCGCTTACTTATTATCTATCGGAAGTTGCCTCTTAAAACGATTATTGGACTCTGAAAATTTCATAGCGATGGAATGAATTTCCCAATCACAGGAATTTATTAAAAGCATGCGGATCGCTTTTCCTTTCTTGAAAATGTTTTTCTCAGCTTTGCAATCCGTACATAAACTTACGCTTTTGTATGAGTGCGATTCCGTGCATGTGTGAGAATGGGCTTCGAGTCATTCGTCTCTGTTGTGAGATTCTTCGTTTGAGAACTAGCAAATGTTATAGATTGCTGGCTTCACGTTACAATACCGATATCAATGGTTAACAAAGAAGAGAGGAAACATGGACTCTCTCAAAAGCAACAGTGATGCCATAGTTGCCGCACATCAGCGAAGGATTATTTATCGTTGAGATACTGTTGGACAGACTCCAGATCATAAACTTTGTTTTATTGCATATGATAGTGCCAGATGATGGACAACATAATCATAAGCATAGATCAACCTTAATGACTGTAAGAAACATGAAATAAATAATTATATCAGATCATCAAAATATAAAATATGAATTTTATAAATTTTAACTCAATGTTCAATATTACATTCTGGCAACAAGCCAAGTTGTGAGAAGGAGGTGATTAAAACATCCCCTTTGGTACACGCTTCCAAATGGAAAATACGTAAAGGCAACATTTGAGCGAACTTCTTCAGCAGGTAGAAAAATGATGGTTTTCTAGATGATTGATTTTCAATCTTCAAATGACAGTAGTTAATTGGTTATCAATAACGATTTATGCATAGAATCATCAGTCCGATAGAGTTTATTTTTACATCATTAAATTTGAAATAATTTAAAAATGTAGAAGTGTTTAGACATATTTCCTAACAACTGATGAAAAAAGTCACCCCTGATCTTGCCGTTCCCTGGTGCGTTACGAGGTATCAGATGTACCACCGAATCATAGTCTGAATTAATTCAAACTAGGGAACATTTTTGTTTTTGTAGTCGAAGGAACGTATAATAGTCCTTATTACATTTTATGTCTTGTGAAAAGTGACAATACTTGGATTGCACCACCGAGGATGAGCTTGGAATAAAGAAAACATGGTTAGTCTTCATTTATGTGAATTCTCATTTTCAATTTGATTTTCTATAGTTTGAATTGGTTAGGACTAGGGTTCTGATGCATGGTCAGTATCGGAGTTATTGTTTGTTTTGTTGCAATGAATCCGGTTTTGACTGATAAAGGGGCGCGCCTTTGAAGAGTGCTGTCGCTCACAAAGGGTTTGAACAGCGGATACTTTCAATTAAACCTGATTCATTGCCAACAAAACAAACAATGACAACTGTAACAACACCGAATACTTCATTATTTCTCAATAGTGATGAAATAACTCGACATGCACTAAACAAAGGATACGGGATATACTACAATAGATCAAATTACTGGTCGCAGTGGTTTATGTCCCGAACAGCCGTTCCCTACGCTATATGGTTCTCTGTGCAATTACACAAGATTTGATCAGTAACGGCACGAAAAACACGCTCTTCAAATTTCAAATTTTTCAAATTTTCAAAAATCGAGAAAACAATAATCCTATGTTTATACCATTTAACTTCAACCATTACAGCCATGAGGGCAATATTCACTTTAAATCTTGAACCACAAGGTTTCCTCTACGACCATGAGCATTCTAGATCTCTGAAGGGTGGCAAATGAATATAAACACTTGAAAATAATGTTACGGTTTTGTGCTCCGGATAACTTCCTCCCACCTCCGAACAGCGAACAGAGAAAAATCGATTCAATCCATTCGATACTACACCGAGATGCAGCGCCCGGTCGAGTGAATCGGAACCAAATGGTTTGCGCTGGGGGTTATCCTCGCTTCTCAAAGCATGAGGCCATTCTCCACTTGAATCGTTTCGCCATAACAAAATGGTTGTACGATTTTTCTCTACAAACAGAAGAAAGAACGCGATGAGCATTTCCACTGGCAAAAGAAAAATGAATCAGTTGTGCAAATATTTTGCTTCACTTCGGTGCGGTCAAACCAACCAACCGACAGACCTACCATCCGGCCAACCAACGATGATGCACTTTGTTAGTCTTGACTTAGCTGTGCACTTCACTCTAAATTCAAATTTTTACCCGGATAAATCTATGAAAATTTTAGCAACACTTTGAACCATCGCACTAAAAGCTTCTTGTTCATGCTCGTTTGGTAGTCAAGTCGCAGCTGGGCGGGTTCCATTAAAATTCTATGATTTAGTAACTCAGGCACAGGAGACGAACGGAAGTGTATGAATCTGTGAAAATCCCCCCGGTCTACAGTGGATGGAAACTCTCGAATGAATGAAATCACTTCTCTTAAATATGAAACACCGGAGCTCCCTCGGTAATTCCGGCTTGAGCATTGGGCTGTAATTCACTGTGATCAAGATTGCGGAGACCTTTCACGAACCTATTTTGGGGTTCATGCGTCTTGGATGGCAGTGGAAAATTGTTACCTGAATTATGACCAGCCGCCGAAAACATCCTCCCACAATGTCGGCAGAAACTTATCTCGCTTAGGCAGCACCGATTGAATATCTTCATTTTCCCAAGACGAGTTTCCATTTCGTGAATAAATCTAGAGCCAAGAAGCATACACACACCCCAACTTCACGTACTGAATATTTTATCAGCCTGATTCATGTCGACGCTTTCGAGGGAATGTGAAAGCAACCTCGCAAGAACCAGAACAATCAACTCGAAGAAAAAAACAACCTTTACTCCAAGATTGCTGTCAGCTGAAAATGGAAAGATTTTCGTTTTTCCCGAGTTTCAACGGAACCCAGCGTAGAAGCCAAGATTTGATAAATAAATATCATCAACTTTAGCTCACGCTCCGGTGAGTCCATATTACATCGCAAGCCGAGCACCCAGCAACGTCTCGTGTTCTGTGAATTGAAATGATTTTTCTGCACGTCTGTTGAGCGTGTTTTTTTTCTTTTTTTTCACTTTTTCCTCACCTCGTTATCTGTTCTGTCTTATCATCAAAGTTTGGAGTGATTTTGCTCTTTACCTCGGCACATGGAAACGTGATTGACTGTGTATTGACTCATCACGGGGCGAGGAAAACCTCGAGGAGAAATGAACTCATCACCGACATTGTTTTCACCCTCCTCGTAATGATGTCTTCCTACCCGAGTAATGTTCTCTCAACCCTCCTCCAAAGACAAAAAAAACACACACAGAATGCAATAACCTACCATGACTAGACAAATCCGTTTGCCGCCGCTTGACTAGTCGAGGAAACTAAATAAAAGATTTCCGCCAAGATTGGTTCGAGATCCTATCAAAACACAAAAATCATGGCCGACCCAGAAAATGGCTTCCTATTCAGGGATCCAATAAACGCCCACCGGAATGCCGTAAAAACCGCTCCCAAGAGGATGGACCTCAGCCTGGCAGGGGTGCGAGGGCGAAGAAATACACACATCAATGCCGCCGGACTAAGAAAACGGAATCAAGGGAGCGATGATATCAAACTGATGGCGATGGTCATCATGGGGTTGTTGGAAGTAGTTGGTCGTTCCTCCTCTCGGGAGCTGTCAGGCGAGCTATCGGGTTGGGATTTTGGAATGGAAGGAAAATTAATGGAGCCGTGATGGTTGGTTTTTCGTAACTCGAAGCTATGCGCTTGTCTTCAACTTGTTATCTGGGTGCATATATCAGGATGGAAATTTCATTTCCAAAAATAGGGCAGATGAGGAAATCAGTGGAATATCTGTTTGCAACTTTGGAATAAAAAGTCCAATAGTCTTGAAGCATCCGTAGGACTTAAAACATGGAAATATTGAATCAAGCGTCAATTGACAATTCTCAAAGTTTTCTGACCTTACTGCCCAAACACACTGTTAACGAATACAGTACGTCAAACCTACTGGCCCAAACACAATGATAACGGCAACGGAAAACGGCAAAGCCCGATCTGAGTATGCCTGCTTGTCGAAAAGGAAACAGGCTATATTCAAGTCGATTCTAATGAGACATATCGAAGATATTTGAAGCAATTGTCAAAATTGCTAAAGAAATAATCTCTATTTATTCTTCAATGTGGTAAAACGCCGTTGACATTACAACATATAAAACGTGAAATAGAGTATCTTGATATTAAATGCCATGTACATTATTTCCAGTGAAAACTAGATATATCGATACTGTCACGATAGTCTATAATGCCTTGTTCAAACTACAGAGTTATAACATGTTATAAGCCTATCTTGATGACAAATTTTTTGTTGAAATTATATGACAACCGTTATAACATGTTATTACTCTTCAGTCTGAACATGGCATAACACGCAGTATAAGTTGTAGTGTGAACGAGGTATAATCTTTGAAGATTTTCTTATGTGCATATAAATTTTCATACACTGAAAGTAAGATTGTCATGAAAATTACTATTAAGTTGTGGCCCATTGAGTATTGGAACAAACATTTTTGATTCTCATCCGTCGGATTTGTCGGATGAGTCGGAGCTTGGACGGATTTGTAAACTATGACATATTTTGTGTTCCCTATAACAATAACAAAATTAGAAGTTTTTTTTTCACGGTGCAGCTCGAACGTGTTTAAGAGAAATACAAAATGAAAGAAGAAAGAAGAAAAATATTTGCTTAAGTGTTGGGTTTCCCCGAAATACCGTGTGGCGTGCTTCGAAAAAGTACCAAGATACTTAGTCGACGGATCGCAAGCGTCGGGCGGGTATTATCAACCGTCAATTGCGGAACAAAGTCATCAAGAACATTAAGACAAACCCCAACATCTCAGACCGCGATTTGGCCAAAAGGTTTCGCGCCGTACGCAGTACCGTGCAACGGATTCGTCTCCGGAAAGTCTTCAAGCCATACCATGCCGGTAGACAACCAAATAGGGATCAAAAGCAGAACAATGTGGCTATGATCCGTGCCAGAAAACTGTATGATCAGGTGTTGACAAAATTCAATGACTGTCTCCTCATGGATGATGGGACCTATGTAAAGGCCGATTTCAAACAGCTACAGGAACAAAAATTTTACATGGCTTCGGCTCGGGGAGAAGTTCTTGCCAAATTCAAGTTTGTGTTTGCAGATAAATTTGCCCGTAAATACATGATTTGGCAAGGCATCTGTAGCTGCGGTTGGAAGACCAAGGTTTTCATCGCTGATAAGACAGTCAATTCAGAGCTGTACAGAACGGAATATTGCCATTCATCAGATCCCACAATGAACCTGTCATGCCAGATCTAGCTAGCTGTCATTACAGTAAAACAGTGCTACAGTGGTATGAAACCAACGGGACTCAGTTTATACTGAAAGAATTCAACCCACCAAACTGTTCCCAGCTCAAACCGATAGAGAGATTTTGGGCTATTAAAGGGTGATACGGTCAAAATTTGGTCAAGGGTAAACGCGTGTAAATCGGTGAAATCGTTTATTTAAAAAATCAAATTAAATTTCTTTTTCAAGTTCAATTAGTATAAAATTCAGGAAAAATATTCAGTTAGGCTTCCGCTTTTCCAAATCCGAATTGCCGGGCCTTACGCTTGACCCCTGCCATCAGATTTTGTACAGTCACCTTGTCCACCTTCTTCGCCGCAGAAAGCCAGTTTGCCTTGAACTGCTGCTCGTCCTTAGCAGTTTTTTTGGTCTTCTTTAGGTTCCGCTTGACAATAGCCCAGTATTTCTCAATTGGGCGGAGCTCTGCCGTGTTGGGAGGGTTCTTGTCCTTGGGAACCACCTGCACGTTGTTGGTGGCGTACCACTCCATGGCCTTTTTACCGTAATGGCAAGATGCCAAATCCGGCCAAGACAGCACGGAACAACCGTGTTTCTTCAGGAAAGGCAGCAGACGTTTATTCAAACACTCTTTCACGTAAATTTCTTGGTTGACAGTCCCGGAAGCTGTGAAAATGCTGCTTTTCAAGCCACAGGTACAGATGGCTTGCCAAACCAGATATTTCTTTGCGAACTTTGACAGTTTCGTGTGCTTGAAAATATCTGCTACCTTTCCCCTTCCTTTGCCGTATAAAACTCCTGTCTCCGGAAGCTGCTTGTAGTCGGCTTTGACGTAGGTTTCGTCGTCCATTACCACGCAGTCAAACTTCGTCAGCATCGTCGTGTACAGCCTCCGGGATCGCGCTTTGGCCGTCGTATTTTGTTTATCATCACGATTTGGAGTCACTACCTTTTTGTAAGTCGATAGTCCGGCTCGTTTTTTGGCTCGATGCACGGTTGTAGACGATACACCCAGCTTATTTGCGGCATCTCGGAGAGATAGGTTAGGGTTTCGCTTGAAACTACCGGCAACTCTCTTTGTCGTCTCAGCGGCTTCCGGTTTTCGATTTCCCCCCGATCCAGACTTCCTGGCTGTCGATAAACGTTCCCCAAACACTTTAATTACATTTGTAACGGTTGATTTGGCAACTTTTAGCGATTTTGCCAACTTTGCGTGCGAGTAGCTCGGATTTTCGCGATGCGCGAGCAAAATTTTGATACGCTGCTCTTCTTGCTTGGAGGGCATTTTGACAACTGAAGAGTGAATTCCAAAATCAAAATAGGAGCAACATTCTACACACACACACCTTCAAAATGAGGGGTGTTCAGGTTTTTTAAATGCAAAATTGAAAGAAATACGTCAAGTTGATATTGACCAAATTTTCACCGTATCGCCCTTTATGAAGAGGAAGCTGAAGGTGAATGGCAGTGTCGTCAAAAGCATCAATCAATTGAGAACCAAGTGGAATAAGATTGCCAAAAAGATGGATGAGAATAATGTACGTTGATGAAACGTATTCCGGAAAGAGTCCGCAAATCCTTCGAAATCGAGATGATTAATTTTTTTTTGTATTTTACCTTTAAAGTTCACATAAAGTCGAACATTTTAGTTAAAACAGAATACTATTTTGTTAATATATATCTGAAGTATGCGCAATAGTCTATGTTCCAATTCTAACTGGGCCACACCTTATAAAGGTCAACATTGATAAAACAGCCCCAATGTATTTCCAACAAAAGAAGAAATTTTTACCGCTGAAATTTCATATCAACAATTTTTTTTTTCATTGGTGGGTTGAATTGAATATTGTGAATTGTCTTGGACTACAATCTGCAATAGAAGTTTTCTTATAGCATAGTAGTATCAACAATCAATATGCAACTAGCGATTTGAAATTAGATCACTGTTGGAGAACCCCTTGGTCCGAAGAGCACCTTGCAGCCAGCACCTTGCTATGCATAATTGCGCCTTTGTTTTCATTTGCTGTGTTATTTTGACAGAATATTTGAGAGTGTGTTCGTGTGAGTTCATTATGAGGGGCGCATTATTAAGCTTGGGACCGAGCTTGGGACCGATGTGCTAGTACTGACTGAGCCAAGAAAAAAATCTTTTTGTATTGGACCTACTGGTCTTAGAGTTAGTCTATGGTAGTATAGTAATTTTTAAGTCTTCTCTTATAAAATTAACAATGTATTCAAATTTATTCCTTCTGTATTCAAAATTCATTTTTATTAAATTTCCATATTCAAACTTTGCAGAATATGTTTTAATCTTTTAAACTTATATTCGCCAAAAGTGAATATTCGAACTAGTGGCCCACCGAATCGGATTATGGTTTCAATATGATGCTTTCTTGTTTATTCGATTTGTTTTATTCAACAAAACAAATTATAATTATCACAAATAGGTAGAACTAATCAACATTTTTTTATATTAAACTTACCGATCACAATGTCATAAATAAATGTATCAAAGTTCAAGTTGAGACGACCAACCTTTGATACACCGGATAACCATTTCCATCCGAATCCGAATCTTTACAAAAAATAATTAGTTGATCCAGAATAGGCAAATCCTATGAAACATAAGCTTATAGTCGTGGAGTTCTAAATCCTGTGGGCCAACCAAATTCTTTTCATTAGAATTCATGAAATACATAACCTTTCGAATAGTGCAACAATTTCTCTGATGCCGATAATTTTGTACAAACTATCAACCATAATTTACTTGTTATAGTCCATTTGAAAACAAAATCAGGTTGATTTACTTTTCTGGGTATTGTACTAGAAACATGATAAAATTGAGGATGCAATGAAAATAATAAACTGTGCTCATTATGGCCACTTTTATTGTAGTTTATTCCAATACAATACACTGCATGGGATGAGTTATTTAAAAATAGTGTAGCATATTTAATTTACCATCAATAGTCTTGAAGCAACAAGATTTCAATGAATTAATCAAACCATAAAGTACTTTTAAGAACATTCGCTAAATAATAATATTACTCATTTGTTGTTCTTCATTTCAGTGTATCATCTTCAGTAGACTGTTCCAAATTTTTCGCTAAAAATGCAGATCCAATAAGCAACTTAACGATACATCGGAAAATCAAATATCAGAACTTCTCCAAGGGTTCACGAGGTTTTGCCAGTCACGTAGGATTGATGGCAGGTACAGGGGTGATAGACTCGAGATGAAAGCGAACAAATTTCCATGGATACTTTTCTTGCGATGATCTTCTTACGTCATTTAATATCTAATCATTTCTTGAATTTAGAATATGTTAAACCATTTGATTGAAATTTCATAAGTTCTCTTAACACATTTTCCGATAGCCTGATTATGTTTCAAATTTACAAGATGAGTTTTATTGAATACATATTTCCCCTAAAGTATTACGTAAATAGGATGTTCAGCACACCTACAGCCAGTTCCAAGTTACAATTCCGATTTGAAGGTACCCATGAAGTAATTTCCCTGACTTATTTCTTAAAACCGAGTATCAAATTTGTTATTCTGCAAAACTGCGATGAAACAGGTATAAAACCCTTTAATTCAGATGACACCTAGAGGAGTTCCTCAACAATATTATTCGTTAATTGCATAAAACTTAATAATTCTTTCAATGTGTGTCTATAACGGACACTCAAGGATCTCGCCTCTCATCATGACACTTCTTCCCCCAATTTCTGTACAGTTTTAGACCACTGACCATATGTTGCAGCTGCTATGCGCCGCTGAGGTGGTCCATTCACCAGTTCTCAGATAAGGTAGATCGGATGACAACGGAACTAACTCACCGTAGCCGGACGGTAGTAGCGGGCGATTCCGACGCCCGGGCGTTAGAGTGGGTAGCCGCCTTACCAACTCACAACGAGTGTGACAACGCGCTGTGATGCCCAGAAAGGTCAAACCTAGGGATGGATGGTCACCAGTGTACTGGTGGACAGAGGCAATTGCCGACCTCCGAAGAACCTGCCACCGAGCTAGAAGGAGGATGCAAAGAGCGCGGTCGGACTCTGAAAGAACGCGCCGCGTGATGCTAGCCACCGCTAAGGCAGCACTTAAGAAAAAGATAAAAGCCAGCGACGAGCCTGCTTCGAGGTCTTTGTTCGAAAACCAACGCGCAACCCATGGGTGACTCTATCGGATGGTAATGCCCAAAATCCAGGGCATGACAGCTCCAACCGGAGCTATTACAGGTCATCATTGGGGAACTCTTTCTGAGCCATGAGCAGGAACCCTGGCTTCCCATAACGGCAAAACTGCCCCACGTAAATGGCACCGCGAACGAAAGGAGCGAAGTCACTGTCACAAACGAGGAGCTTATCCACGATAGGCAAATCAGCTGAAGATTAACAAAGCGCCAGCGACCTGACGGTATACAGAACCTAGCCATCAAGACAGCTATTTCACTGGCGCCGAATGTTCAGGTGGCGATGAACGATGTCTGGACGAGGCGTCTTCCCGGGACGCCTGGAAAATCCAGACTCTAGTATTGCTACCGAAGACAGGGAAGCCATCAGGAACCCATCGGCATATGAACCTATGTGCCTGTTGGATACACGCGGGTAAAGTGCTCGAGAGAGTTATTCTTCAACAGACTGGCAAAATATACGGAGGGTATAGGTGGTCTGTCAAAAACCAGATTGGCTTGCGTAAAGAGCAGTCGACGATGGATGCCATTCTGTCCGTCACCAAGACGGCCGAGGTGGCAATCCAGCGCAAGAGGCGAGGTGTCCGCTACTGTGCAGTGGTCACCCTCGACGTGCGAAATGCGTTCAATAGCGCCAGTTGGGTGGCTATCGCTGACTCGCTTCAACGCCTTCATGTTCCGGGATACCTGTACAAGATTCTGGGAAGTTATTTCCAGAATCGCGTGCTGGTGTACAATACAGAGGTAGGCCAGAAACGTGTTCAGATCACCGCAGGCGTCCCGCAAGGTTCGATCCTGGGTCCAGTGCTATGGACACGATGGACGAGGTACTACGGCTTGAATTTCCGAACGGGGTGAAGATCGTCGGGTTTGCAGACGACATCACCCTAGAGATATGCGGTGAATCCATCGAAGAGGTTGAGCTAACGGCCTCGCACTCCATTGGCATTGTGGAGAGATGGATGAGCTCCAGGAAACTGGAGCTAGCCCACCATAAGACCGAGGTCACGGTTGTTAACAACCGAAAATCGGAGCAACACGTGACGATTAGTACAGATAACTGCACAATTGAATCGAAGAGGTCTTTGAGGTACTTGGGGTCATGATCGACGATAAGTTGTCATTTACCAGTCCCGTCGACAACGCCTGCAAGAAAGCCTCTATGGCTATATCGGCATTATAGTCGTAGCCAATGGTCAGTGGTACGGAGTATGCGCGATGCAGCCGGCATGGATCCCTGGTACTAACGCATTGGTGCTGAGAGTACGCTGCAGGCTAATGTGTCTGACAGTGGTCGGTAGCGGATGATCGCGCCAGTGGCGTCACGTCGATACCAAGAAGGATACAGAGTGCTTCGAGCAAAGGGCAGAAGAGGTATTCGCAAGACCACCAGAGTTACATCGATGGCCAGGTGGCAGAGGGAGTGGAATAATTCCACCAAAGGTCGGTGGACCCACCGACTAATTCCGGAAATATCTGGATGGGTCGATCGGCGTCATGGGGAAGTTACCTTCCACTTGACACAGATACTGTCAGGCCACGGCTGCTTCAGACAGTATCTGCAAAAGTACGGGCACGCCGAGTCCTCAGCGTGTCCCGTATGCGCGGAAGCGGACGAAACTGCAGAACATGTGTTCTTCGTTTGCCCTCGCTTCAACGACGCGAGGAACGGCATGATGGCCGTGAGCGGTTGGGACACGACTCCGGACAATCTTGTCCAGAGAATGTGTCAAGAACAGGACACTTGGGACGTGGTAAAAACGGCGGCCTCCCAGATTGTCTTAGAGCTACAGGACAAGTGGCGAAATGACCAGCGACAGGCCAGAGGGATCAACTAACTACTAAAGCCTAAGTAGCTAGACATAGCAGCGCCTCGCGTCAATAGCTCATCCCTGGAAGTAGTTACAGGAGGAGGTGAGTTCCAGGGGGGGTACAAAGGCTAGAGGCACTGTGTGGGTTTTTAGTGGGTCGAGGAGTTGGCACCCTCATCCCACACCCTGAGTTCTTCAGGAGTCTGTATGCAGATTTTCCATCACGTTAAAAACAAAATAGAATCAACAAATTGAAGAACCCATACTGCCCTAGATGCCGCAGTGCTTTCTCTTATATCATTGTATACAAAATTATATAAGCATTTCTGCTCATACAGGGAAATGGGAGGACCACTCAGGGCACCCGAATGAATGCTGACTCTCGGATGGGAAGATGGAAATGCCAACTCCCCATTGCTAGACAGAGGGCGGTGCCCAGTTGAGGCATCCGGAATGCTTAATCAGTCTCGCTATTTTGACCAATCGTTCAGTTTTGTTGTTGCAGAGATTTTTTACATCCCTGTGGATACGTAGATAAGTGATGTTGCCTCGATCCACGCAACCCGTTTTGGGCTCCTAATACAATTGCATGTGTGAGGATAATCAGTGATTATTAAAGCTTGTTCAAGTTTAACAGAGAGGTTAGCCCAT
>JASCZW010010042.1:0-38852 GCA_034211315.2 Aedes japonicus | reverse complement strand
GAGAAAAGAATGAAACTTTCCCGGAGCATTGGGGGTACTTCCTTCCAATTTGAGCACGAATTTCCCAATAGATCCGGATCAAACTTCCCGAAAGTTCAGCAGAGGACTTCAAAAGTCCAGAAAGAAACTTCAAGAACAAATTTGAGGTAATTTTCCCAAATTTTTCGGAATAAAATTTGCCTCGCAGTGCCGGATGGAACCCATCAGAAGTTTGGAAAGAATAAGCTCAGGAAAAAACTTCCCCGAATTTCAGGAAGAAACCTACCAGAGCACTAGCACTAGAAGGAATTTTTCAAAAAAATCAGTAAAGAACTCTTCAGAAGTTCACAACACCCAAAATAAAAAAGCAAGATTGTAATGCAATTTCGCATGATTTGGTTTCATTTCTCGTAATGGATCGCAACTTGGAGAAAGAAAGCAACATTGGTCGTGGGCAAAAAAGCAACACATCAATTCGATTAGAAAAATTCAATGTGTGCGTGATGTTGTACAGTTGATTAGTAGTAGTAAATTCAATGGCGCACAAAAAAAAAGATTACCATCCGCTACCGAGAGTCGAACCGCGACCGTCAGCATGACGGCTCTTCATTGTAACCATCCAGTCACCACAACAAGTTGAGGTGAATGGAATAAAAGTCCTACAGTTTCTTCGGTTTTAAGGCACTCAACGTTACAACAATGAAGCAAATTTCGGTCGCACACACTTACATGGCTTCGTTTATTTCATAAACCGCATGGTGACTTGATGAGAGGGCGATAGGAGTGTGATGACGAGTGCAGATAAAAATAGAACACTTGACAGCGGAATAGCAACAGTTGAATAGGCGTAGCGGCGTTTTGTGCCATTGTCTCACCCATATTGAGAAGTTGTTGACGGTTGAACCAAAACCCAACGGTTGCTGCGATTGTCGAGGCACTAGGCACACAGCGATAACCACTTGCACACACTTGCATGGCTTTGTTTATACCATAAAAAGCTTTGTGGATCATGATGGGCAAATTTGCTTTTCAGAATCATGCGGATTTCTCAAGATATGATTGCAAAACTGCAAAATTGCAATTTTGCATTTTTTGCTACATTTCAACTTTTTGGGTGAAGAGGACTTCTAAGTTGCAGAAGAGACCAAAGTTCAGTTGGAACTACCCAGAAGTGCTAGAGAGCTTCCCTAAAGTTCCGAATCTAACATTCCAGCATTTCTAGCATTTCACAAAATCTCAGAAGTTATGGTAGATTCTTTTGATAAAATCAGGAATAAACTTTCCAGAAGTATTAAGGGATCTTTCTAGTAGTTCAAGCAGGAATTTCTCAGAAATTCAGCAACAATGATTCCCGAAATTCAGGACAATACTCTCTGAAGTTCAGAAGAGATTGTTTCGGCAGTTCAGAAAAGAGCTTCTCAGGAGTTTAGGAAGAAACTTCTAACAACTTAAGAAAATTTTCCAAGAAATTTTGAAGAGTACTTTCTCAAAGTTTTGCAGAAACTTTCCTCGTAGTTCAGGATGGGACTTATCAGAAGTTTAGAAAGTAACTATGTTCAGGAAAAAAATAACCAAATATTTCTGGAAGGTAAGGTTGGATTCTTAAATGTGAATTTCGAAGAAAATAAGGAGTGACTGCCAAGAAGTTCATGAGGAATTTTGCCTCAGAATAAAGCAAAGAGCCTTGCAGAAGATCAGGAGAGAGTTTAAGAGATAATCACTGTCTAAGGAGTGTATCGAATATAAGCTATCCACATACATTTGCGTTGTACGCATGTATTTGTGATGGTTTTTTATGCTCTGAACACTGCAAGCTATGCGTTTGACTGTCAGCTTTCTTTTGTTTACTTGTTTGTGCGGTTCAAATTCTGCGTTTTCAAAATGTCAATGTCATGGGTGGAGTGAAAAGGAAGGTGCGGGCATTCGGGATGGCAGACGAAAATGAATAAAACAAATGTTGTAAATCAAAACTCATTAATAGTTCTTCATTCCCTGAAAATTTTAAGAAAATCCGATAATCAGTTTAATTTTGATGAGTATATATGTGTGTGCCATTTTTATCGAATACACCCTTTATTTACCATCAGACATGTCGACAAAATCATGATCACACCAGCCAAAGTTGCAGGTCCCAGTTGTGCAGTTACCCCCCAAGTGCAGTTACCAGTTCTACTGTTGGGTGATGTAACGACTCATCATATTTCTGCTGCACGGCAAATCTGAAGTATACAATTATGACTTCAAATTGGGCTTGAAGAATAATGCATTTATTGTCTAATGCTTTGTTCATACTACAGCGTTGTAACATAATACAAGGCTATCTTGATGCCATTTTAATTGTAGATAATTCTCAAAACACCCTTCTACAGTAACCGTCCGCTACTTGGACTAAGCAACAATCAATATGCAACAAGCGATTTGAAATTGGTTCACTGTTGTAGAGCCCCTTGGTCCGAAGAACACCTTGAAGCCAGCACCTTGCTGTAGATATTTGCGCCTTTGTTTTGATTTGCTGTATTGTTTTGACAGAATATTTGAGAGTGTGTTCGTGAGAGTTCATTATTAGGGGCGCATTATTGAGCTTGGGACCGATAAGCTAGTACTGACTGAGCCAAGAAAAAAATCGTATTTGTATGGGACCTACTGGTCTTAGAGTTAGTCTATGGACTAAGTGCACAGCGCAGTAAGCCGGTGCTGCTCGGTAACTGGGCTGACATTCCAAATGTAAATACATTTCGAGGGAGCTTTCGATCAGAGATCGGTTGGAATCTTTCATTGCACAAAACATAAATTAAATAATGTTTTTATGTCTTCTGCGATATTGCGTTGTAGCTGCACATTGTGCAAAATGTTTGGCTTAGTTTGTATGGAACTCAATTCCATAGAATTTAACAACTTTTAAATTCTTTACGAAACATATATGCCTTTTTCATGCCCCTTGCTGATTTTGACAACAAAATGTCAAATGCTCATTTTTGAAGTTTATTTGCTTTTTAACTGGGCTGTAGCCCAGTTAACGAACGCCCAGTTAAAAACAGCCCAGTTAAACAGCACCCAGTTAGGGAACAGTTACTGTATTATGTTAGAAGTCTGTAGTCTGAATAAGGCATAAAAAGGTTATACCACAGAGGTGGTTATACGTCAAAAACTGAATAAATTATAGGCATTTTGCAGCATGTGAATGAGATTAGAAGCTATGCATGTTTAGAATGTAATTGTGTATAGAAACTAGTCACTTCTAGACAAAATCGTCAAAAGGTCGAAAGGAACAATTGTAAACCATGACTAAAAATGTAAATTTCCAAGAAATGCCAGGTTGCTAACATCTACATCCACTACCAACGGGTAGGTAATAACACCCTGTATCTGTTTCTGGTGGTATTTTGAGGAGATCCCAGAAAAATACCTACGCCATACGCCATACGCCATTGTTTACAAATGTTTCTTTCGACCTTTTGACTATTTTGTCTATACTTTATGAAATGATGATAAGATAAACTTAAAAAAGATTGGATCTGCTTTTAATGCAATCAAAGAGATTCCCTATCAATTTATCGCAAAAATCCACACATGCGAATAAAATACACTATTAGGTAGGAAAATGTTTCTCTTTGCAGTTGGGATTGTTGATTTGCGGGACAAAGTCTTCATTCATCAACCTAATTTATGCTTGCAATAACTCAATTATTTTATATTTTCATTTTTTATTTCAGCCAAAGCCGGTCTACTAGAACAAATAGATATTTTCACTTTGTTGAATGCGTTGTTTCCAAGGTTGTTTCTATGCATTTTTATATCACACTGGAATAAAAAAAGGATTTAAATTATTTAATTTTTGGTTTTAAAAAGTAGGCATTTTTTACGTATGGCAGATGTTCATTAAAATGGACAAAGGAAGTGAAAATTAAGATTCTGGACACATGGCTAAGTGAGAAGGGTATTACTATGCGAAAATTGGCGAAGTGGTTTGGAATTCATCATGCGAGTGTTAAAACCATCATTAATAAGTTTGGGGAACACTATTATTTGGATGAGCTACCAGGAAGAGGCAAAAAACCCGGTTCTTCCAAACCGAAACTGGAGCAGAAAGTGGTATCTCTAATCATGAAGAACAAATCAATGTCAATACGTGATTTGGCCAAAAAAGCAGGAACGAGTGTCGGAATGATCCAGCGTATCAAGAGGCGAAACCACCTGAAGACCCAAAAGAAGCAGAAAATCTCGAAACAAAGTGCAGAACAGAAGAAGCGAGCAGCAACAAGGGCCCGGAAATTGTATTCGCGTCTTTTGCAGCGTCCGGATGCATGCGTTTTGATGGACGATGAGACCTATGTAAAGGACGACTCAAAAACCCTTCCAGGTCCACAATACTTTACTGCCGTCGTTGGGGAGGATGTGAGCGATGCGGACAGGTCGATTCAAGTGGAGAAATTCGGTCGAAAGGTCCTGGTATGGCAAGCAATATGTTCCTGTGGTTTGAAGTCACCCATTTTTTACACTACCGGAACTATAAATGCGGAAATCTATCGATCTGAGTGTCTCCAGAAGAGTTTGTTGCCTTTATATAAGAAGCATAGTACACCTCCACTATTTTGGCCGGATTTAGCGTCGGCTCACTATGCCAAAACCACTCTCAATTGGCTTGCGGAAAAGGGTATAGATTTCGTTGAGAAAAATATCAATCCACCAAATTGCCCTCAGGTTCGACCCATCGAACGTTACTGGGCAATCGTGAAGAGGGTCTTCAAGAAGACTGGTAAGGTAGCTGGAAACATGCAGGAGTTCAAAACAATTTGGGCTCAAGCGTCCAAAAAATGCGATGCAACACTTGTCCGGAACTTGATGAAGAGCATTCGATCCAAAGTTCGAAAATTCGTGAAACTTAACTTAAATTTCATCCGGTCTTCATTATGTTCAAGCTTAACCTCGTACAATAAAGGATCAATTTTTTGTATGAATAAAATACCGGTTTTCAACATAATTTGAAAGAAAGTTTGTGGATAGCTTATTTTCGATACACTTCTTAATCGAAGAAGCAGTCTATACAAAAATCATTCATATGACCATAATGATATTGATGATCATGAGTGATGATGACACCATTTTCATTTTAAAATACAAAACTGAAAAGAGCGTTACAGGGGGAAAATTGTGTCATCTATGCGAATGCTTCAAACTTCAGTGTCACTTTAAAAATATGGAACAATAGTGTAAGGTTGCATACAATCCAAGAAATAGATGCAGACATTTTTACATAATCACAAAAATAGCGATAATGACAGAACTCGCTCTCTCATTACGTCATTTCGTTGAAAGAAGTCTAATTTTCTAAAAAAAAATTACAGACTTTGATAGACATTTCAAATTTCTGTCACAGACATTTGAAAAAAATATCTGGCATCCCTGATACAAATAAACGACTTACATTATTCGCTCGGATGAAAACTTGGCTCTGTAAAGCTTAATCGGTTGAGCCTGTACAAATAAATGAACTGAAAAAAAATATTATTCGCTCGGGACTGAAAGCCACAGCTAGTTTAGTCAGCATATAGCATAGTCCGTGTCGTAAAAATTGCATCTTTATGCGCACATCACTTTGAGTGGTATGTTTTTCTGAAGCGAATTTAATATTAACATTCAGCACCGCAACATAAATCATCCAACCGCCCGCCCGCCCGCCGCCCAGATGCAGTTGGGGTGACATTTCCAGCCGTGATCACCATGAGGTTGGACGCCGCCGACAACTGCAACTAGTTACAAAAGATGGATTAAAAGTAATAGCCGTTGCGGCATTGTTCGGAAGTCAAGGTGCAGTGCATATTCTTCTCTGAGTGACGGAACGGCTGATTGTGACGGATTACTCCGGGTGGGTGAGTAGTTGTCATCTTTATAAATTTGTCTGACGTGGTGCCAACTGGAGCTGCCAACCGGGAAGCCCCGTTTAGCAAGTGTATCCTGCCGCACTCGAGTATAAAAAATTCACTACAAACTATAAAATTATACGCTCCATTGCTCTTCCACAACATATCGCACGAAATATAGCAAACAAATATTCACTTGTAGCGATTCTAGCTCGGTTGGCCCTCTGCTCACATCCGGACGGTCCAGTGCGAATCACGCAACAGCCGGCCAGCAAGTCGCCGGCCAAATCCGAGGATGGATGGAGGGTATCAGCAAATTTAGAAAAATTGTGAAATTTAGAAAAATTGGATCGTCATGAGAAATGCATGAGCAGTACGAGCTTCCCGCAGTCCTTGTTCCTCAGAGGGCGAAAAAAAATACAGCTCCGAACAAAAGCAAAAGATGTATACTCCACTGACTGACTATAGGTGATTAGGGGAGTGTGGGGGGGTGGAGGTGAATAATTGGTAGCCGAGTAAAATCTGAATTTTTCACGTTGCTACGACGAATATGTATTTCCTGCTTTCCTCTTGCCTGGGCCCGGATCGCTCGCGTCGCACTTTGACTGTCTACCTGCCTGGCTCTGTTTGCTTCCGATTGCCTTCAGTATCGATACGTGTAGGACTTGTTCGCATGCAGGATGCTTTTTTTTTGAGAAATGTGCACCGCTTTTTGCGTCATGTTTTCCATTTTTCCTT
Organism: Aedes japonicus; assembly: GCA_034211315.2. Lineage (NCBI taxonomy): Eukaryota > Metazoa > Arthropoda > Insecta > Diptera > Culicidae > Aedes > Aedes japonicus. The sequence continues at coordinate 32,274 of JASCZW010010042.1, read as the reverse complement.
TGGAAATCGTATAGATTTCTAACGGTTGCCGAAAAAAGACCAGAAGAAGAACCGAAATGGAATTCCGATCGGTACCTCCAGCGGAAGGGCATCGGGAAGGCTCTCTCAGGAGACAGGTTGGCGGGTGGTGGGTGGCCTGCTGAGGCAAACAGAATTTTTATTCTGCGAATGCTGGTTTTCATTTGCACTGGTAGAGTTTCTATGCATCTCCCGCCCTAGATTAACGTTCACATGTCGGTTGGGAGACACAATCGAAGCTCGATCCGCGCGGGGGAAGAAAGTGGAGAACGAGCGGCGAGAGGAAACACACAAAAACTCCACCAGCTCGCAATAGACATACACACACACACACATGGCTATAGGAATATGAAATCGAACCTACCTACCAACATGCTGGCCTCGTTGGCCGCCTCGAGCAAAAAGAATTATAATTGATACGGAATGTGTCTTTCGGTACGAGAGCCTGTGTTCTGGGGATTGCATTTCTCCTCGCTCGCACTCTAAGCCGGGGATGAGAAAGTGAAGTGTTGGCAGATTTTTTGTTCGGTTCACTTATTAACTTGTCGCTTTCGGGACTTGTTCAAGATATTTAGACCAATCTATTCTAAGTTTTCCTTAGCATATGCCAGAAAGACGATCTGATTACAACGTACGTTTGCACAAATTGAAGAAGAACGCCGATATAAACTCTCTGAATAAAGGGTGTCCACAGTTAAATTGCATCACTTTAAACTCGTCCTCAAAAACAAGTCTCGCAACCGATTGCCATGAAATATTCAGGGCCTAAAATACAATGTATAATCTTGGTTTAGGTATCTTTATTTCATTGTGTTTCTTTATCAAATCCAAAAGCCTGAACTTTCATCTAAATACCACACTTATGATTGACACACATAACGCTTGAACCGATATTTTTATCCGTTTTCAACCATAACTTCACCATTTCCTGTTCTGTAGTGACAACTTCAGGATGCTTACAAAGTTCGTGTTCCTTTATAGCCCAATATTTTTCAATTGGCTGCTACTCTGGAAAGTTTGGGGGATTAAGATCGTTCGGCACGAAATTGACACCATTCGTCTTGTACCACTCTAGAACATCCTTGGAGTAGTGACAACTTTTAACCAAATTATAATCGTTTAATGAACAGTACGGTAGTCAGAATTTACCGAACATCGGAAACCTGAATAAGTGTGTAGGTACTATGAACTTACTGGATTTTTATTCCCGATTCAACCCGAATTCTAAAACCAATAACTTAACTGAGACTCTTTTTGACATGTCACGCAATACCATTTAGACTAAAAACTGACAAAAGGACCGCCTTTTCTACATGGTAGTATCTGATACAAAATTTGAAACCCCTTACAACATTTGACATGAGTGACGGAAGGTTAAAACATTGTTGAAAACCAAGGTTGCGGCTTATCATTTTTGACTTATCCATATTCATTTGCCGATAGCTCTTCTCAGAAGCTCAATTTCAAAATATAATGTATGATGAACTTATGGTGCTTGAGTAGACTTACAACTTGGTCTTACAATACATAGCTCTATCTCTTATATCTGATGAATAATAGCGTATATTCGCAGTGAACTTCGCGGTGATATTCGCGGTGAAGATCACGCGATTATCATCGTGAAGATCACTGTGAATATACGCTCTCATGTCGAAGATATAGGAGTTAGAGCAATGTACTGTTAGACAAAGTTGTAGGTCTACTCATGCACTACAAGTTCATCATACATCATATTATCAAATCGACCCTCTGAAAGGAGATATTGGCAAATGAATATGCCTGAGTCAAAAATGATAAGCCGCAACCCTGTTGAAAACACTCAACTGCAAAAAACAAGTTAATCCTAATTTCTACAGCATTTTTTTTAAATCCAAATGCTGTAGTTTGCTGTTAAATTGATCCATTTCGCTTGCCAAGAGGATTGGAAAAGGTGGATTTTTGTGGGGAAATCAAACAAATTAACATGATTTTATTATCTTTACCTATATCAATTCAGTATAAATGCATTGTCTCTTCGTTTTAATCTTCAGACTCATTAATCTTCTTGAGTAAAGATTGCATTTTCATCTTTCCTTCCATCTTAACTCTTTGCTTCGATTATCTCTCTTCATTTTTTTCTCAATTTTTCTCGTTCCTTTTGTATCTGTTTTGAATGTGTTTCCTCGATTCTCTTCCTCTTCAAGTATTTTTGCTGCTGCTTCTCGTTTGCTTCGACTTCATAAATTTCCATTTATTCGTCGCTTGCAGCCACCGCTTACGACTTCTATTACCTTTCTTATGAGGTACTTGATCTGATTGAATAAACGATGTCAGCCTGTTGAAGTAACAAATCGGAAGTGTGTTCATCCAGCCAAAATCAGTATGGCCAATTCCCCAACCTTTGGGAACACTTCTTGCAACGCTTGATAAAACCCGTACTTTATAGGGTAACAGAACTAACTGAGGATACAATTCACCCGCGGCCGAACCGAAAATTAATACTGTGTAGTTTTCTTTTTCGGTGTTTGAAGTGAGCGATTGAATATTTTTCGAGGCTTTTGCGGCGATCACCTTCTGTTTCTTAGGTATTGTGACCGGATATCCTGCATCGGCACTTGCAATCACCTAATCGTCTTCGATTCGCTCCTCATTATTTGGAAGCACAGTCTGAATACCCTTCCGATTACCTGGGTATCTCGATTTCACCATATCTTCTAGCGTACTTTTTGGGATACCACATGTTTTGGCGGTTCCACGGATTCACCATCCATCTTGCACCGTGGTCACTGCTTGGTTTAACGTTTCTTCGCGCACCTTCTCTAAAATAAATAGATACCTAATTAGCTTAAAGCTACTTTCTATTGAGCGTCCGCATTTGAAAACAGCCTGACATTTGGGTTGAAAATCCGGACAGTGTAATTAATCATTAAAATGTAAGCTTAATTAACTAATTAAAGAATTACACAAAGTAACAGCAATTGATCGTCTTATGATTAAAAGCACAGCAAACAGTAAATTTTAAAAGCACTCTGTTTACACTCGCTAACACTCGCAGGAAAACGACACAGTTTGACAGCACCCGGTAAGCTTGGATTTTTTTTAAATTTTATGCGATGACCTACTACGACAGTTATTATTTAAAAAAAAAAACTATGATATATTTGCAAAGATCCTGTATGTAACTGCATCTCAAAAATTGCATATATTACCTTTTAATTTAGATAAATTGGTGGAGGTGTCTAGATTTTGATGCAGCACTCCACCCAAAATGTGTCCATCCAATATTTTGATTGTTTTCCTATTTTACTCAGGAATATCTTTATTAGGGATGTTCAAAACATCAATCTAGCTTCTCCTAACTCAATCGATTCCTAACCAAGTTCTAACTCTCCTGTCGATGCATGAATTCTTACTCCTGAAAGTTTCTAAAGCAATCCCTGTGGCTAAACCATACTTTTTGTTCATCGACTTAAAAAGTAAATTTAAACCCCTTCTTACTTTTTGTAAGAACAATAAGGGTTGTGTCCTGTCTCGCGTCGCGCCTCTCGAGCACACAAAATAGTCCCGTGAATTGCAATCCGGTGATCTAGGAGGTCATTCATCTTTAGCCAAAAAGCCAGGTAAACTCTCTCTGCTCCTGCTCTGAACAAGATTTGCTGTGTAGGATGGTGCTTCGTTCTGCTAGAACACATAATGATCAAATCTAAAACTTTGACCGGATACCGGACACAAGCCGCCCACAACCGCCAAAGTTACAAATAATTTTCTTCTTCCTGCCTTTGACGCTCTTCATACGAGCTTAACTTAGTGTTCTGATTGTTCTTCCACCGTTATTAACTGAGAGGTTTCTATGCCAAAATCAATGCATGAATTTGTATATTGCATGGCAGGCACAATTATACTCAATGCCCAGGGAGGAAGTCGAGAGATTTTTCAACCCGAAAAAATCTTAGACCGGTCGGGAATCGAACCCGCCGTCTCCAGCTTGGTAGACCGTGCGCTCACCGACTACGCTATCCGAGATCCCATTACAAATAATACAGAACTTAATACAGACCGGAACAATCAGCAAAGATCTAGGTGACAAAATAAGGATTGGAAATTCTGAACATCGCTCTGCTTTCCAGGATGTGGCAGGATAATCTACTACGAGCTTCAACCACCTAACTCCGCGATCGTTGTACTGCAGGAGCTTTGCAAGACAGGACAGACGGTATGGAAAAGCGGGCATTGTAACGATTCATTGATTGTGCCCGTATTCTTCAACTTTCGTATGTTGGAATTTGTCGCAGCTTGGTACTCAAAGATTGTGTGCTTTATTTTTTATTAAACTTTTAAAAAAGCTTCATTCTTTCCACATATACGATTGACATTTTCACATGCCTTTATTTGTTTATATTGAAAATGATATACTATGAAAATTTCCGCTTACTTAGTCAGCCGGCTTCACTTTCGCATCATCTTCTGTTTCCACTTTGCTTTGAAATTTTAATAAGTCATTTATTGTTGCTGTAGAATATTCAAACTCAATCAGCTTTTGAACTACATATTCTTCCTTACACATTGGTTAAAGCTTATTATTTAGCTGCGATACTGTATCATTCGTGTTCACTGTATCCTGATGAACATCAACTATTTGCATTTTAAAATTCATAACATTACACAATTGGCAGCATCAAAATTTCCTGATGGAACTATTGGTAGAGTCTACATGGAACTTGGTAAATTTCAACTCTTTGCAAACGTTAGGACTAGTCCATCAGAGAGAATTGGTATATTTGCTACTGCTACCTATTGAATAAAGTAATCGAAGAAATGGAACAAGAATGGGACCTTGTCGTGACAATCATGGAATATGAATTGTTGTACCCAGGTTGTCAAACTCAGGGATGCTTCTTTAACATGGTACAGAACTGTTATGAAATTGTCAAGTCGAATGGATTTGCAAATATGATGACACATATGTGTACATATTTTTCAAGAAAACAGAAACACGAACTTTTTTGCCGGCTTAGCATGATTCTACTGAAATGGAATTACTAAAAATACTGCTAGAGTTCCTTCCAAAAGTAATTAGTTTTTAATCAAACCTTATGGTTTGCGTTACTTCAACTTCATTATCATATTTCCATCTATGCTTTGAACGTGAGCTATGGAATGTACGCAAATATCTTTTTGGTGTCATGCCAAGAACCACTTAAAATCTGGCACTACCTGTGGCGAATTCCCAATTAGGCAATTTAAGTTTACGATATTAAGAAAAAATTAAGCAAAATTGAAATGTTTTCACATATTTAAGTTTTGGCATTCGGTTTCAGTCGTGATAACTTTTGGATGTTTTGGCATTTGACGTTTTGAAATTCAACGTTTTGTCACACATTCACTTTAATCATCCGATATGGCAGAAGACGATTACTTCGGCGAAAAAGGTGGCGCAATTTGATCAAGTTTACAGAATATTTTGCGATAATGGATGATTGAGTCTAACTCCAGAAACATTAAAAGCTTTGTGAAGCATTTTTCTGTCCAAGATATTAACTATGAAAAGCAATCATTGCTGTTATGTCCCTTTGGAACCAAGTGTGAGAGTTATTTAATTCAGTGAATTTCAGTACCAGGCATGATAAATTGATGGAAATAATTAGAGCCTGTCCACGTTAAATTCCGGACACATAATAACAGCAAAAAAATTAGCACATAATGCAACAAAGCTGATTGTTTATTTCACAAAAATAGAGTAATATCTACATTGAAAACAATTGATTAAGATGTTAATCCTTCTTTTTGTAAAATTCTCGAACTTTCTGTGGTACACCTGACATCAGGTTCCGTACAGTATCCTCAGATACACCCACCGTGACGAGTATCCATTTACTTTCTTCTTAGATTCGAAGAGTTTCCGCTTAACTAGAGCCCAGTACTCCTCTATTGGGCGAAGTTTGGTGGATTGGCTGTTTTTGGCCCGTATTTGACCTCTTGTACCTAATACCCTTCTAGGGCGGATTTTGCGTAGTGACAAGAGCCAAATCAGGCCAACACAGAGCTGGAGAGTCATTGCTTCTCATTATCGGTAGCAGACATCTTTATTGATAGTCCCGGTAGAGATGAAACTTTTAGATTTTTGATCACTACTACATATACCCTGCCAAATCAAAAACTTCTTCTGGAATTTGGACGCCTTCTCTATCTGGACATGCTTGACAACGGCGTTCCTTTGAATTGCGGTGTACAAAGCCCAGATACAGAAGCTGTTTAATGTCTTCGAGTACGTATGTTTCATCGTCCATTATGATACAAGAAAATGTTTGCAAAAAAAAAATGGTATAAAGCTCCTTAGCACGACTTTTTGCAGATAAACTTTGCTCATCATCAAGGTTGGGCACCTTTTTCACTTTGTACGCCTTCAGTCTTTGCCATTGCTTCACGTTTTGCACGTATGATTTTGACATTTCGCACAGAAAGATAGGGATTTGTCTCAATAATGACTACCACCTTCTTGTCCATTTGTCGGGAGCATACTTTTCGATTTGTTCCACTTACAACCCTCCGATCCACAGTCCACGTACCATTAAATTCGTATTTTGCTGCCGTTCGTACAAGATGCGTTTGCGCAGTTCTAGTTTATTCGACGCAATTTGTTAATGAAATAAAATTGTTGAGAACTCAATAGGAATTTTCTCATCACATTTTGAACATTCTGTTGGCTAACTTGAACAACTATTTTGCTGTTGACCTTTTTTCATCTCGAGTCACATTTCCACTCTTCTTCTTCTTCTGTTTGACAAATACCCATAATTTTTTGATTGGGCAAAATTGGGTAATTGTGTGTATTTATGTCCTTTTCGAACGAATCCACCCCGTTGTATGGATTACATTTTAGTACATCTTCGTTGCAGTGGCAGCTTTATAAAATTTTACAGATCCATTCTGAGCTTTTTTTCAAGCACTCCTGCTTGTACATTTTGAAATCCGTAGTCTTGTTTGTCACGAAAACCTGTTTTTTTTGTCCACAGTTGCAAATATCTTGCCAGATCTTAAGCTTTAACTTGCTAGAGACATCACTTCTACCAGTGAAAGATTTTTTTCCTGTTTTTTTTTCAGTGAAGCTGCCCCTTTTCATGTGAATTTTGTCGTTTATGAGGTTGTATCCCTCGTACTTTGTAAAAAAGAACCTCATTGTACAACTTCCGGGCACGTTTTTTTGCCACTAAATTCAGCTATAGTGTCCTGTTTGGTTGGTTGCTGGCCCGAAAAGATTGAAATCCTTCTCGCAGACTAATCCTTTTGACGGTACTTTGGCTGGCATTGACCTTCTTGGTGATAGTAGAATATGACAGCTCTGGCTTTGTCTTCATCGTTTTCTACACATTCAAATTTAACTGCCAATTCTTAGTTAGACCATGACTCTTGTTTTGATCCTCCCGATCGATGGTGTCGCCTACGGAAATTATTCATCAACAACGTGTGATTCAGTGAATTTCAATGATTTCGAAATTTTTGAACCTAGACCACCTTACTGTCGGATTTTCAAAATGGTTCAAAATTAATTTTCGGTTCCCGGCTTCTATTGAAACAAAATGAATCGTGACGAACAAAGAAAGAGGAAATAAACAAATACTGCTGTCAAAACATTCCAGATCTGATCACTAGGAGCGCTGAAGAAGAATACATTGTGCGTCCAGATATTGAATCACTCAAGCCAAGATAACAATCTCATTTGAAGTTGCTTGAGCCAAAACAGGTACATATCTGCTGATGTAGATGAATTTTCATCTGAATACTTTCTTGTTCTTTATTCTCTATCCCTTTGTTTTCCTCATCAATGTCAACCAAAATGCGTTCTACCGAATAGGCGTTTTATGTGCCTATATTTTGTAACATACACACTTAGAAAAAATCATTTAAATTTGAGTCTACTTGGATGCCCATAAAAGGAGCAAACCGTAGACCAATTTTTTTGTCTGTTCTTAGGTTTACAAGACTATAAAAACTGAAAAGATTAACATACATGACATGGCGTAAAACTAAGTTGAGGTTCACAAAACCATGTTTTCCAAATACTGCTGCTGTTAATTCTATTTTCAAATGCTTCTTGATGCTAGTTTTATCAAGGATCTAGTTCTTGCTAACGTCAGAAACAAAATAAAGATCCGGTTCTTCAAGGACATATATTGTAGTGGTTAAAATAAGCCCTACCTTGTATTGTTGGGCTTACTTTCTTTTCCAAATGCTTGTCCTTCGCCAAATAATGTTTTGAAGATGCTTGAACTTGTGGCCATGTTCAGATTAGTGAATAGTATATAATCACTGAAAGGGTTTCATTTGAGAACATTCCTTCCTTTAACACAAATTTTCCTTATTTCAATACTGCAGTTTCAATTATCGAACATTACATTTACGAAAAATGAAATTTAAATTTGTGACTTGTTGTGACGCGTGAAACTGACTGCGTTAAATCACAGGTCTGATGTTATTATAACACCCAAGACAAGGATCATGAAAGGCTTGCAAATCCCAGTATGCAGTCAAGCGGCTATTTTTGATGCCTTACGAACTTAGATTGGATGTTACCTTAGAGCCTGTTGTAAATATAGCATCCAAAACGTGACCTTTGAGTGTTCAGTATTTATTATAGTGGGTTTCCAATTAAGATTGAACAGCACATCAAATAGAACACACAATTGAATCTCAAAGTATTTACTAGCAACAAAGATTACATCACTCGCAATATTCATTATTTTTAAGAGTGTAGTCCATTGCCAGAGCTCTGAAAAGTTAAACAGAGTTTATTCCGGAAAACATCTTAAGCAGTCACTTGGATTTAATCATGTTGCCCGAAAGCCTTCCCCAGTAGCACACTTGTTGCCATTCGGTTGAAATAACATAAATTTGACTTGCTAAGTCATAATCAAGTTACTATAACAAATTATGATTGTAGTGTGCTACTTAAGTTCGTGGCGAGTGCTGGGTCGAGAAGCAAGGTGATCAGTAGATGGCGCAAAAGTTCAATATCTTGCTTGTTGGAAAAGCGCTGACAAGCTTGTTGACTCGCTCCATTTGCTAAGATATCGCTTTATGTTGACATTTGTTTCATCTTGTTTTGGTGATTACCAATCGGTTTTACCTTCCCGATGGATTCTTAAGAAAGGGATACCTTTTGATAGAACAACCTGCAGGTCTGAACGAAGAAAATGCTTGCCTAGATTACTTACAATGCATTTTTGGTCTGCACGATAAAGTTTCGTCATGTTGACCCAGATTTCAATAATTCACATAGGGTAAGTAACGGCTTAATCAGGGGTGACTATTTTAATCAGTTGTTAGGAAATAAAGGGTGATACGGTCAAAATTTGGTCAAGGGAAAACGCGTGTAAATCGGTGAAATCGTTTATTTAAAAAATCAAATTAAATTTCTTTTTCAAGTTCAATTAGTATAAAATTCAGGAAAAATATTCAGTTAGGCTTCCGCTTTTCCAAATCCGAATTGCCGGGCCTTACGCTTGACCCCTGCCATCAGATTTTGTACAGCCACCTTGTCCACCTTCTTCGCCGCAGAAAGCCAGTTTGCCTTGAACTGCTGCTCGTCCTTAGCAGTTTTTTGGGTCTGCTTTAGGTTCCGCTTGACAATAGCCCAGTATTTCTCAATTGGGCGGAGCTCTGGCGTGTTGGGAGGGTTCTTGTCGCTTGGGAACCACCTGCACGTTGTTGGCGGCGTACCACTCCATGGCCTTTTTACCGTAATGGCAAGATGCCAAATCCGGCCAAAACAGTACGGAACAACCGTGTTTCTTCAGGAAAGGCAGCAGACGTTTATTCAAACACTCTTTCACGTAAATTTCTTGGTTGACAGTCCCGGAAGCTATGAAAATGCTGCTTTTCAAGCCACAGGTACAGATGGCTTGCCAAACCAGATATTTCTTTGCGAACTTTGACAGTCTCGTGTGCTTGAAAATATCTGCTACCTTTCCCCTTCCTTTTGCCGTATAAAACTCCTGTCCCGGAAGCTGCTTGTAGTCGGCTTTGACGTAGGTTTCGTCGTCCATTACCACGCAGTCAAACTTCGTCAGCATCGTCGTGTACAGCCTCCGGGATCGCGCTTTGGCCGTCGTATTTTGTTTATCATCGCGATTTGGAGTCACTACCTTCTTGTAAGTCGATAGTCCGGCTCGTTTTTTGGCTCGATGCACGGTTGTAGACGATACACCCAGCTTATTTGCGGCATCTCGGAGAGATAGGTTAGGGTTTCGCTTGAAACTACCGGCAACTCTCTTTGTCGTCTCAGCGGCTTCCGGTTTTCGATTTCCCCCCGATTCAGACTTCCTGGCTGTCGACAAACGTTCCCCAAACACTTTAATTACATTTGTAACGGTTGATTTGGCAACTCTTAGCGATTTTGCCAACTTTGCGTGCGAGTAGCTCGGATTTTCGCGATGCGCGAGCAAAATTTTGATACGCTGCTCTTCTTGCTTGGACGGCATTTTGACAACTGAAGAGTGAATTCCAAAATCAAAATAGGATCAACATTCTACACACACACCTTCAAAATGAGGGGTGTTCAGGTTTTTTAAATGCAAAATTGAAAGAAATACGTCAAGTTGATATTGACCAAATTTTGACCGTATCGCCCTTTAGGACTAATAATCCTACACACTACCAAAATGTCATGTTAATTTCGGTGCAAGCGTTCCTTAGCGCATAAGAATGAGTTAAAAGATATGAGAAAATAAATTCCATCAAACACATCTTTTGTCAAATTGCATATGTGTCAGTTTCAAGAGACACAATTTTACACGAAATCTTTGTGTACGTTCCTCGACTTTTTACAAATACTAATTCATGTTTCGTGTGTCTCGTGTAAAATTCATAATTTTTAAGTGTGTACATTTCACAAAATATTTCACTTTAATTAAACGAACGTTAGCTCTATCTATCGGGCTAATAATTCAATACATAAATCATGATTGATTACTAATATAATTCTATCATTTTGACGATTTAAACTAAATCATCTAGACCCTACCTGCTGAAGAAGTTCGCTCAAATTTTGCCTTTGTGTATTTTGCATTTGATCGCGTGTACTGGAGGGAATGTCTTCATCAGCTCTTTTTCACATCCATGCTTATTGTCAGAATGTGATGTTGAACATTGAGTCAAATTTATTTCAAATGTAGATGATCTGAAATTACAATTTATTTCATGTTTCTTCCAATCATTTGAGGTTGATCTATTGATTTTATTGTCTATCATCTGGCACTAAAATATCGATGCAATCGATGGAATAACTAAAACAACTTCATTCGTCACCGTTTCTAGACTAAGACGATCTCATATTTGAGAATGTTTTCATTATTTTGCCGCGTCCGAAAAAAAAAATCAAAACATCTCCTTATTTGTGCTTTTCAGGGTCTATCCCAAAGAATCTTCTTAAAAAGAAATTTGACTAATTTTCTAGTTCAACCGTCAATATCTCCCCCAGTAGATTAATAACCTATTTCAAACACAATTTCTGTTGCATCATCAATGTTTGAAAACTAAATTTTCTAAAGGCTGAAATTCTGCCAATCTTATGACCCTAATCTCACCCAGCAAAATTGGCATCACTGCCTCCGTTCGACCGTCCGAATGAGAAATTGGGCTGTCGGACGATTCGAAGTTTTGCCGAAAACAAAACAAAAAATGCAAAACGCAGATCCTGGCCGCGCGATGCGTCGTACTTTCGCACAGGCGGACGTACATTTTTTTCCCCCTTCCCCGGCCGCTCGTTCTTATTTTTCCTTTAATTTTTCCGCACAGCCCTCGAGGGATACTTTCCACCGAAAACGTGTGCCCGATCTGTTCCGTTCCGTTCCGTTCATTCCATCGTCCTGCTGTATGCTCAAGTCAAATTGGATCTCGTTCGTTCGGAGCGCAATGTTCGGAAGCAGCCCGGGTGTGTACGGGTGTGCGTGGGCTGGTATTCAACCCACCACCCACCACCCACTCATGTCGGAATTTAGAAAAATCTGGTCCTTTATGCCGTCTGCAAAACGAAAGATATACTTTTTCCTGCGTTCATTTATTGATCTTGGTTGCTTCATAGGCCTACAGAAATCCAATGCCAGCATTGAGATCGAATTGATTGGAACTGGATGGCGGGAAAGAAAACACACGGTGGGATTCACGTTTTTTTTTGTCGTCACGTGATTGAGTGGGAAGGAAGATAGAGCCAAAAAGGTAAATATGGTGCTTCGTTGCAATCTGTGCTCTCCTCGGAGTCCGAGACTTGTATGTGTGCATCATCAACTTTTGATTTTGGGTGGAGCAAAAAAAAAAAGGGACAAACTAGAGGAATGCATCTATTGTTTGCCCCAAAGGACTCGTAACCGAGTCTGCATTGCACTGCCATTGCATTGGTGCGACTTGGAGAAACGCTGGAAAACCGATAGTTAATCGGATTGACGGAAGTCTTTTTTTCTTCTGCAATTTTATACGGGTTTCGCATGAGATTTGAACAAGTCATTTCGGTTTTTTTAATGGAATTCAAAAATGGCGGAAAATATTTCAAACCTCAGAAAATATCACGTTTCAACTTCGAAGACGCACTATTTGCACAGCGGCTAATTCCAATCTCGGACACACGCACAAACAATGTCACCGAACCATGACACCGGGCATGACATGTTTGCTTAACGTACGCCGCGAAACCACTGTCACGTATCCTGCTCGGAGGATTCTCTCCGGTGCATCCTTTCACGCAAAATAAATGTACGCATGAGAAGAAACAAATTGCATTCGAGTGTGCTGTCGCAGTTGGACCATTCGTCTCTGCGGTGAACCATTGTGCCGCACCTTGCGTGGTAGTTTTTCCCGTAGCGCTATAATGGGTATCACCTCGCGCGACATCAACGGAACGGCCCTAGCAAGCCTCGCAGACGCGATTCCGACACCGGTGCAGTCGTCGTCCTCGTCGTCGTTGTCCGGTTGGTGGTGTCTTCAGCGAAACCCGTGTAGTCAACAAACGGAAACTGTCTGGGGCTCGCTGGCTATGTGTGCGTATGTCGTTTTGTACCTCTACGTTGAAAGCCCGCAGCTTTCCAACCTGACCCGGAATAAAGAAAAATGTCCAAAATAATAATTCCCGGAAAACATGGCACAAATGAAAAATGTGTTGTCCCCGGTATCTCGATTTCTTTTGGCAGATGTTGGTACGCTTCCGCTCGGATGCGTTCTATGTGTCCTTGTGGTTTTGAACAGAGTTGTAGTTCGAATTCTCATAAATGCACAAATCGGCAGGATGACTTCAACTATCTCTCTACTATCTCATGGCTTGCATAAGTCAACGTCCTTCAAAATAATTGCAATTAGCCTAGATTCAACCCTGTCCGGCAGTCCCACGGTCTGATCCTGACAAAAGTTATAGGAAAGCTCATGACCCCGCGAAACCTAGGCAATAACGTATTGTCTCATTGCTTCCCCATCTCTTCAAAAAGCACCCGCGAGCTCGTTTCTCCATTCCGCGCGGGCTTTCAAAATATTTCACAATCGTTCCAACGTCTCCTGCTCCAGGATGAAGTTAGCTGCATATCGTAACTTGGCAACCATCATCGAAAGGTACGTGTGGATGTTTCGCGAAAAGCGAACCGTGTCCTGCCATTCCGTACCAGAACCAGAACCAGGACCAGGACCAGAACCAGGTATGAAATATATATTTCCGATAAATCGAATCGACTTTGTTCGTTGTTCCATCTAACGAACGCCGTCGACCATGCGTTTCTATTTTGCTCCTTTTGTCGTCAGGATGCAAACAACTTTTTTTGTTTAATTATTCCTTTTCATCTGTGGCGCTGGTGGTGCCGTTGTTGCTGGCCCTCGAACGGAATTGGTACACGGGAAAGTGCTAGTTCCTGCTGAAATATTGTACCGAAAATGTCTTGCCTCCCACTCGTTCGATTGGCAGTCAGGCACAGTTCATACGGGTAGTCTGAAAAAAAAAAGAATGAATTTCATAACTAGAAACTGCGGGGCCTTCGATGAGTGCTGAGAAGCTAGTTTTTTGTTTCTTATTTTTTTGTGATTCTTTGTCTATAAATAGGGAAATTTAGGGTAAATTTTCATTGTACACTAGCATCATAAATCGCTTTCTCGATTCCGGATGTCATCTTTGATAGAATCACATAGAAAAAAAATTATTCGGACTTGTTATATCCGAATGCTCGATCCTTCGTTTAATTTAATCCAAAGGGTTTTGCACAGTGCCCTCATCCACTTGATTAGAAGCTCTTTCCTACTTCTTAGCGAAATCTTTCTCAATATCGGCATTTCCTTTAGATTTTCAAAAATTTCGCTTCACGATTGCCCAATATCTTTCGATCGATCGAAGTTCTGGGGTGTTTGGAATATTATAGTCCTTTGGCACAATGTTAATGTTTTTTCCGGATTCCATTCCTAGGCATTTTTTCCATAGTGACATGACGCCAAATGATGGCAGTATTCTCTCCTCCCTTTTAGATTTGATCAAGTTTAACAACCTTTGATTTTCCTGCTACGAATACAAACGGCTAAGTCGTGTGCATTTTCAGCGCCAGCTGAGTAGGATTCAACGGTGACTTAAACCAGAAACTTTTTGGAGCTAATTTAATCATCAACGTATCTATCGCCTTTAATAACACCGCTGGCCCTCAACAGAAAATTTGCGATCTGTTCTGAATAGGTAAAATTTGCTAGTGTGTTTGAAGACGAGAGACTTTCCATTCATTCCATTTACGCTGCCGTCAGCAATGCTCCCTTGAAATATCAAGCAGTCAGCCTCGTTGACGTGGATTTTGAAACGATCTTAAACACGGCAATACTTCTTAAAACACCTGGACCGATAGTGTTCCGTCCGTTTTTCTTAAACAGAATATGGGTTCCTAGAGGGTTTGAGCTGTTTAGAGGAATACCTGTAACTAGAAATTAGAAGAAAAATTAGTATTTTCCATTTAATTCCAACTACCTTTACTTATCTTGACAGATACGCGTATTTCGTCTACAATGTGCAGACTTCTTCAGTGTCTCGTACTTTTCGAGTACTATACAAGTCGAGTTATTACGTCCATTGTTTGCATATCGTTCTTGTTACGTCCATTGTTTGCACGATATCCTATATATATCCTCGAAATATGACCAATTCAAATTCCTTATTTGATACATATTGCCACAAGCTGCAAAAGTACATTTGTTCAAGAAGCACAGCTCCGTAGGTGGATTGCACTGGCTTTGCTTCAGCACATCTTTGTATGAATTAAACATTTCTTACTTTCCTGTACCGCTTCGATTTGGTTGAATTTGGCACCCAAAAATTGAAGTTTAAAATTCTAGTGAATCGCACAAACAAAAACTGAGTGATTTCCAGCAGCTCCTGTTAGGACACACTCTGGTGGTCGCAGCTCGGCAAACTTCAAAAATCTTATATCTAGAAACCTTTTTTTTTTTAAGAATCGATGTCTTTCTCTAAGGTTCGCTAGCACTAATCGCTTTTGCTTGAGGATACGGGATGTTCCCTTCCGAACACTTTTATACTCTTTCTTACCAGCCAGTTCAATGCTCACGCCTGCCTCACGCTTTCACTTTCTACACTGTCTTTCGAAACACGATGGACTTTCTTGAGGTTAGAGGTGCAGATAATTCATTTTTCTTTAAGGCACTGTTTCATGGTTTGCACTAACCTCTCAGAGCACCGAAATTCTTCTGTAGATTGAAATGAAAACGATTAGTTCGATAAAAAATTATCTTCGATCAATAGAACTACTTACTTTGAACGTTCTGCACAGTCCACGATTTCGGAAGGACCGACAAAATTTAAATTTTGGCGCTTGCTTTCGCTCACGTATGGAACTTTTCCTTCAGTTGTCTTATCGTTTCATTCATCATTCTGCGAAAGCGTAGTTATTTTGGTAGGAAGGTAGACTCTTGAAGCTTTGAAGTACTATCATCAGCATATTTTTTCGAACGTTTAACATTCGTTCTACTAACAGGTGATTGATCGAGTGAATCTAATGTGGCATTTAGGCTCGATACTTTCGGTTCATAGATTTTAATATCTTTAGTATTGGCATCGTCATTTAGAATCTCTGAGTAAAAATGGAAACAGCGTAGAGAAGGGTCCGAATAAGACCTTAATTATCATTAGAATAGTATCTTACCACTTGTATCCGAACCCTTCAATTCTCCAGCTGAATGATTAATCTTCACAGAATCTAAAATATTCATCAATTGCCATTGTCAATGAACACCTTCCAATCTGACCGTTTTCAACATGTGTTGTTTGTTGTTGTGTTGTCAACGAATAGACATGAAGAGAAAGTGTATTGCTAGATCCGTATAGGGCAACGGCAGGCTTTGAAATTGAAAGATACAAGTTTGAAAACGAGCGGAGGGCATTTGAACGGTAGTATCCGACCAGGCACATAACCCTTTACCATACTGGGATTGCTATTATTTGAAAATATGTACTTTTCTTTTAGATCTGTCTTGATGAGGTATTACAGACTTTATCGGAGTGCTTGAATAAACAAATTTTGGAAACATGAAATCTTCAAAAATCTATATCTCAATGACGAAGCAAATTGTTTTTTCTAGATAAGTGTTTCGAATCGAAAAGGGTCGATGCATTTCTCCGGTCACTTGATAAGGAATGACCCATAAGGCCTATCGTCTCGATCCACTTCATCAGATAGTCCAACTGTCCCTCTCTAGCGACATATTTTATTCTTGCTGGAAAACCACAGACTTGAAAAGCTTTTTGAACTGGTCGTAAGAAATATCTTTTTGCGACTTCGTCTCGGATGAACTAAAACGTCTACAGCAGTTGTACAGTTTAAAGATACGTTAATAGAATGAATCTCTTTTTGCACTTTGTAAGCAGTTTAATGGGTTTTCAGCTGGGCGTCTTTTGCCGACGAACTGAAAATTTGTCTGCGCATCTGCTCAATAGCCAACTGGACCAGGACTTAAGTCGCTGTGATTACCAAGCCTTAAATGCAATGATCGCCTCCCAGAATTGGAATCACCTACTGAACAACGCTTCTATAGATGCCTCCGTTACCATTTTCTATAGAACTATCCATCAAATCACCCAGGATACTGTTCCTGAAAAACTGCGTAGGTCTTCTTAACAGTTTAGCCAACCTTGGAGGACAATTGTCATAACTGCTTACGAAAGATCAGGAAACGGGTTTTTCGGAACAGGAATTCCACGAGCACGAGAGAGTTGAAGCTTGGTGAAGAGGAGTAAACTCATGTGCAACAGATTCGTTCCCGTGAGTATATCGACAGTATCCAAGCAAATTTCAGACAACATCCTTCTGGACCTACATCAACAATTGAAAGAGGTCTGCCAGAGTTCCCGCTGATGCTTCCTGCAAGTCGTTCATCGGTCACAGCTGCAAATCTATTTGTCGAGTTCTTTCGTTCCGTACACGACGACAACCCACCTCCGATGCGGCAGCAATACTTGGAAAGTCCTCCATCGTGTAACCTTATTCAAGTCGCTGTCAATGATGACGAAAGCCCTCAGCGCTGTCGACTACTATCTAAAGGTCCTAGCCGCGATCTCATTCCGCCCGTCTTCGTCAAGCAAATGCTCTCAGTCGCTGGCATCAATTATTCCAATCCACAAGGCTGGAAACACACATTGCGTGGAGAACTATCGACCGACAACTATTTTGAGAGTCTATTGTAAAATGTTTGAGAGTCTATTGTACGCCGTGATGTATCCTGCCGTGCAGTCTGTAATATCCGAAAATCCACAATGTTTTCGTGGGACAGTTCGCAGGGCAGTCATCTTGGTCCCCTGATATCCATCCACTTCATCAATGATATGTGCGATAGCTTCAAGTCTGAGAAACTGCTCTATGCAGATGACTTTAAGCTGTTTCGTGTGGTTTAGTCGCTTGTGGATTGCAGTGCATTACAAGCTGATATTGAACGTGTTTCAACTTGATGCGAAATGAACGGAATGCAGATGAATGCGGCAAAATGTAAAGTGATGACGTTCACTCGATGTCAGACTTGTATATCTTTTGACTACGGGCTTGGCGTCATACTTGATAGTAAACTACGCTTTAACGAACACCTCTCAGTGACTACTGCGAAAACTAACAGCCCATTATTGTGACGTACATGCACTGAAGGCCCTCTTTTGCCTTTTAGTTCACAGTGCACTTGAATATGGAGTACAGGTTTGGGCTCCGTACCATGCTCTGCATATTGCTTGTATTGAGAGAGTCCAGAAGCGCTTCATTAGGTCTCTACGCGGCCTGCCATGGAACGACCCAGTACGAACATCGATGTGCACTCCTCGATTTACAACCGCTGTTTCGACAACTCTAGACATTGACCTAGTGCATTGGCTTTTCCAGCATGAGTGGGCGGCGGGAATATTCTTGGCCTATTCTTCAGAATTTGGTCAACTTCCAAAGCGGTTTTGCACAGTCTGGAAAAGGGCAAATTTCAGTTTCAAAATGTCTATTGCTGAGATTTGTCATCCTGGTTTGAACAATTACAGTAACGTGATTGGAACAGGTCTTAAGATGACGTCGACCGGTGCATTAAAATTGTCTTTGGATTGAAATACGGAAGCCGATAATGTACTTAGTAATCCTGGCAAGGTACAGAAGATCACTTACCGATTAACTACTGGAGCAGACTGCTCTAAGGCCCGAGACATCGCTTCGCCGATTATGCGCAGTTGTTCGTCGATGTCTTCGCGAGTCTCGGGGAGCGCATCGTATTCGCCAATTTCGGCCACCACTGGATTGTGGTGTGAGCTGAGCTCCTGATATACGAACGGCTGAGCGATGTTGTTGAGTAACAAGTCGAGGGTTGCGTGAGCTCCAGTTTGACTCAGCTGGGTGGGAGAATCCGGAGTAAGTTATGTGTAGTAATCCTTGTCCACGTCATTTTGGATGATGGATCCATTGTTGTTCCGCCGAGTGTTTTCTCAGCCTTCATGTTATGCGTTGAGGTCGCCAGCGAGGATAAATTGCCCCTGTTACCGAGTTAGCTTGACGATCTAGGATCTTAGCCACTTGCTTGGGGCAGTAGGTCACGATGGTAACGATGGGTTCGACGGCAATGGCAAGTACCCTCTCCTCTGGAATTGGTCCGATCGAATCTAATGAGCCTAAAATCAGGGATATACACGTCAACGTCAGGCTTGAGGTGCGTTTCATTGATGATGGGAATCTCAATTTTCCTCTCCGAACGGAACACGCCTGCCAGTTTTCGATGGTGGCTTTACGATGAATAGTAAATTGACACGTCCCTCGCGCGCCGCTATCATGCCTCTAGTGTTGGGGATCAAAAATCTTTGACAGTGGTTTGTTTACACTTTTATAGAGAACGATTGGTGCAAGTTTGATCAAAGTAGTCGATCGCTTTCAAAAATAACGTCAAATGGAACTCAAAAGATGAAAAAGAGGATTATTCCGAGAGTTGAAGTGACGTTTATCACTTGGTGAAGTGAGAAAAGTCACCTGCAGTGACGTGACTCTTCTGGGTAAATCAACTTCACCAAGTGACAAACGTCACTTTGACTCTCGGAATAACCCTCAAAATATTGTGCACAAACACCAGGAAAATCCGGAGTGGTCCGATTCCAAGCTGGCTGAAGTGCTAAAGACAAAAATAACAGTTTGTCGAATGCTCAAAACCTACAAGGAAACTCTGAGTGTGGAAAGAAATTGGCGGACCTACGAAAAAACTGGAACCAGGCATTTTCGTACAAAGCCAGTAGACATCCGAACCGTTACTTGAAACAGAATTCCCTGGCCAAAAAGCGAGCAACGCAATTGTAGGACCCCCTAGGCCGTAGTGCACGCCTAGCGCATCTGCCAGGCTGGTGGGCAAACGATAGCGAGCAAGGAATATTTCAAGTCCCGGATCCGATGGCCCTTGGCCGGATGAGCACGACACCGCTATGCACGTTCGGCTGCTCTGCCACGCTGACAGGGGTGGAACAATCGACCGCTGGCTGCTGTTCGCCTGGCTGCTTCGCCGCGCCGACAGAGGTGGAGCAGCAGACCGTAGTGCACGTTCGGCTGCTCTGCCACGCTGATAGGGGTAGAGAAAATTACCCGGTGGCCTCTGCCGTGGCGGACCCCATGAACGTACACTACGCTCAGGTTTGAACCCCTCGGTAGCCAGCCAAGAGCGTCGACCGTGGTGAACGTCAGCGAGCTCTTCCATATTTCACCCACCCGGTCGGGCGGACCGACGGGGCAACTTTTGGCCAAAAAAGTACTTTTAGGTGGGGCAGTGTGACCACAGGTGAAATCCAAATTCGAGTAAAAATGCCCTACACGATGAATGTTGTGGGATGATTCATGTTCGTGTTTGTCGACAAGTTCGCGAAGAGAGCCTTGATTCGGTAAGCGATTTGCAGTTGTGGTCTGAAAACGGAACTATTTGTCACATCCTCGACGATGATATCCAAAGTTTACATATGCGATATGAAAAAGCGTGTATTGCCGTTATTTCGCAAGTATAGTGGCAAAGTCATCTTTTGGCCCAATTTGGCCAGCTACCACAACTCCAAGATGGTTCTACGCTGCCAACAAGATCGATATTGTCTTCAAACAACTGAATCCTCCAAATTGCCCGGAATTACGACCAATCGAAAAATACCGGGAAATTTTAAACCAGTGACTTTGACGGAGTGACGGGGCAGTCAAGGACATCCAGAAAATGCAGGAAAAATGGAAGAAACCCGATGATTACGCGTTCGTTTCCATTGTGCGCTCGCTGATGGGCTCCACCAAGAGGGTTTTTAATCAGCTTTAATTTTGTTGCTGGTTGTCGTAGTTGTGGTTCCAGATTCTACTGGTGCTCCATCATTTGCTCCGGCGTGTAGAGGTCATCATAGAGGCCTGATGGGTTGCTAAACTACTTGTTGCCGGATTTCCTCAGTCTGCAGCAGGGACATGGTGAACTGGTGGGGCTGTCGCGGTGGCTGCAAGTCGGTGTTGACCTGTGGTAGCCGGTTGTCGTCTTTGCTGTCGATGGTTTACTTCGAGAGGTTGAAAGTTTGGTACATTGTACCAGCTGGAATTTCCTGTTGTTTTTGGAAGTCGATAGCTTGCGGATTTCGACATACTCCGATCGCAATCTGGCACTAACGGTTGCTACCCTCGTAGTTGTCACCATAGTTGACGCACTTTGGCTCGACACCTTCGTCAGTTTGGTTACACTAAGTGGTTACGTGCGCTCCCACACAATTGCCTCAACCAGATTTCATGTGGCAGTTCTTGGTACCGTGCCCAAAGGATTGTCAGTTTCCGCACTGCGTGACGTCTGTCGTTGTTGAGGGGTGCCTTAAGTTCCCAGGGATCGTCCGGCAGATAGTCTTTTTCCAGATTGACCAAGTATTGCTTGTCCCGATAGTTTTCTGACAACTTCAACAGCTTGCTACCGGGTGAATCATGCGCCTAAACTCCAAAAACTCGAGAAACAAGTTCGGAACATCGAAGACTTAGTCTTTCGATTCTTAACCATTTTTGATAATACAGGCATCAACTTACTCACTTGAAATCGCAATTGCATAAAAACATCTGGTTGTACCTGAAATCTAATAAAACCAAAAGAAAGAGAAACCTTCTGCTCTTTCTTTCGGAAGTATTAGGTTTCAAATCAATCTGTAGTTTTTATGCAATTGCGATTTAATGTGAGAAAGTTGATGTACGTACTATCGAGGTAGAAGGTCTGTATCCGCAATAATCCGGACACTTCAAAACATGATTAAAACATAAATTTCGCATTATATTTCCGTCGTAGTTGTTTATTTCTGATTCATGGGGTGTGTTTTAACAATT
Organism: Aedes japonicus; assembly: GCA_034211315.2. NCBI lineage: Eukaryota > Metazoa > Arthropoda > Insecta > Diptera > Culicidae > Aedes > Aedes japonicus. The sequence goes on along the minus strand of JASCZW010010042.1, from coordinate 10,450 downwards.
CGTGAAGACAAAACATAGTTATTCGGTATTTGCACAAAATTTTCGAACTTTGCTCTTAACTCCGTCCATTAGGGTTTGTACAGACTCTTCAGAAATTGTAGAAGCCGTCTTTGTCCAAATATACTGGAAGTGTTTGATGTCTTTGATTCCTTGCTTCTTTCCAGAAAGCTTCCGCTTCATCAAAGCCCATTATCTCTCGATTGGTCGTAGCTCTGGGCAATTTGGCGGGCTTGAGGTTTTTGGTACAATGTTCACTTGATTTGCTTGGTACCACTCCATCACAGTTTTTAGCATAGTGGCATGATGCCAAATCGGCCCAGAACAAAGGTTTTTCTTTGTGACTTTTGATGAAGGGTAGCAATCGCTTTTGAAGACACTCTTTTTGATAGATCTCCTTGTTGATTGTACCTGTAGTGACGAAAGATTTACTTCGTTCTGAAATGCTCAGCTGTAGCATTTCTGGACATAGCAGAATAATAACCCAGCCCTGGATGCTGCTTGAAATCCTCCAGGAGATAAGTTTCATCGTCCATAACAACGCATGAAAACTTCGTCAGATATTCGCAGCACAAACGTCGAGCCCGTGATTGTTCTGTCAAGTTCTGTTTGCCGTTGCGATTTGGAACTGTTTTTACTATATACGACTTAAGTCCCAAACGTTGTTTTGATTGTTGGACAAAACCAGACGACATCCCTATATTACGAGTCATCGTTCGAATGGAGAGATTTTGATTTTTCGTTAATATCCTTTTCACCTTTCGGTCCATGACAGGATCAGCGCGTCCAATGTTTTTGTCTTTTCTGGATGACCTCCCCACTATCAAACGTTTCGAAAATTATTTGAGCACATCGTGAACAGTGGATTTAGGCAAATCCAATGTTTTTGCAAGGTCCCATATTGACAAGTCAGGATTTGCCGTACCTCCGTACAAAATTCGTTCGCGCACTTGTTTTTCTTTCGTCGCCATCTTGAATACTAAACATGAAATGTAAACATCAATCATAGTCTCTTTCATCATAGACTCTAAGATATACCACAGTGAAATTCCTACGTTTCATTCCTACGTGCAATATTTCAAAAGTTGCAATGATTTGAAGGTGTCCGGATTAATGTGGATACAGATTTTACATGTATTATTAAAAATGGTTGTGAATCGGATGACTTAGTCTTCGATGTTCCGAACTTGTTTTTCGAGTTTCTGCGCACGATTCTCCCGGTAGCTAGCTTTTGAAGTTAAACACATAAACGTAACACTCTAAACTAGTATTACCTAAAATTTCATTAATTTTTACCAACGCGATAAAAAGTTACACCCAAAACGAAGTGTCGCATTTTTTCCTAGTCCAATCTCTATCAACTCGGTTTTCAATCCTGATGTGCCTCAATCAAATTGATTGGTAGAGAAAATGATTTCCCATGAAAACATTACATGCGATGTTTGGATGCTTACAACGACACCTAGTAGTGAAACTCTAAAGCTGTTGTATATCAGCATAACTTCGACAATTTTCTACCGAATTTATTCATTAAAAGCTCATATAATTCGGTTTTTAAAAAGCTGTAAGAATATAATATAAATTCTAAATCGTGCAATCTTATTGAAAATGTTGATATAAAATGATATATGTTTGAAAATTTCGCAAAAAAATAAACTTTTCAATAACTCTAAAATATTTGTGTTAATCAGGACATAATATGTAAGTGAACGATAGAAAATTTGTTTGGTTTCATTTTTATAAAGAAATGATTTATATTTGGTGCACCAGATGCAAAGACATTGCCATTTTAATATATGTACTTTTGTCCAAAATCCAAACAATCAAAATTTTTGCAGAACTCAAAAACGGCCTTTTTTTTCTGACCGTGGCATTGAACTCAGCGGATGATTTTGCTTTGGTAATGATCATCACCTTATCGAGTTCAAAAATGCTGTAAACTGGCGTTATTTGGGAAAATTAGAACGAACAATTGATGATTGTTTTAGCCTAGCATTTGCTGACAGAATTTCGGAAACGTGATTTTAGTTTTCCGAATAATTACAGAAAAACTATCCTTGAATCTAACCTACCGTTTAGTAACCATTTGTCCATTGGCAACAATTTAAACCACTCTTAACCAGGTTAAAATCCTTTCTGCCGGTTTCCGCAGCAGACCCATAGACAATGACTATTAGACAGTCCCGCTTTTCACTCTGGGTTTTCCACAATTATATTCGTTTATGATATAAATAAACACCGATTGTCCGCCCCAGTTCGGTCAGTTGAGCGGGTTTTCCGATAAGCCCAAATGAAGTAACCACCAAGTTGAGATAATTAAGCTCTGCATTAAACTATAAATGAGCAGAGGTGGATTACTGTGGCCATCCTAGCACAACCGCCGCTCACAATCGAACCACGCTGCGGTGGGTTCCCAAGCGGTTGGCCTCGACAATCTCAGGGAATGGGTGAGAACGCTAATTTTCCGATCGGTGAAAATTAGTCTACTGTGAAAGGGGGACGCCCGGTGGTTCTGAAAGGAGGACCACGAACTAGCGCCCGTCGGTTGTTTTGCACTTTTCAGAGCGAATCCTGGGACGAAACGTTCATAAATGTGAAAATGTGCGTTCAATGCTCGCTTTCCGAATCCATCAACATATTTGCCTTTTCTCGTCGTATCGATTGGCTGAGCTGTATCGCGAACCCATTTCGGTTCGGGTTTTGTGTAATACAAACCGTGGCAAACAGGATGGTCTTACATTTCTGTGCTTAGCTGCGCCTACCCAAAATGGGAGGCAGAGAAATCCCGAAAACCATACCGCTACCGTACTTCACTCGTTGCCACGAGAGGGGGGGAACAAGTTTTCTATAAATCAGCCTTCGCCGGAGCATCAAATATGAAAACAGAAGATTGAAATTTCTATTTGGATACTCGGGATAATAAATAAAATATTACACTTACATGCTGTAGCGTTGCAACATTCATCGGGCAAGCAGGCAGCCAATCGGTTCTACGCTCTTCGTCCCAACACAACACTGGCATATAAAAGTGGGTAGTAGTGGGCTCTTTCACGGATGCAAATGTGACGACGTAGCTCGCCACCGACCGTTCATCGTTCACCGTGGCAAAGCAGCCGGAAAATGAATGGAAATCCTCATCCAAAGGCGGCAATGCTTTCGATGTCGAATGTCTGTGAGCCGACCATGGGAGGGAGGTACATTTCTATTCATTGGTCGTTCTGTTTTTCCGATCTGGAGCGGTGCCGTTTGTGGGATGAGGATGCAAGTTGCTCCATTTAACCCATCAACGGCCCAAAAGAGGGTAGCGTGGGGAAGGGTGTGCACAGTAGTGGCTAGAGTAGCTTTCCTTTCAATTCCTATTCGCCCGGTCGCAGCTCTCTCGGTGATATGATGTGGAATAATAACCTGAGTTCTGGTAGCGGTAAACATCGTGCTCAACACTTTTATGAATAAATAAAAAATCGAAACAGTATCAATATTGATCACGTATCGAAATTCAGTAGATATAATTCATTCTACCTGAGCGATTAATTATCACAATAACCTTGTTGCATCACGACCCAAGCCAAGAACGATCAACTTGAGCAGGTGATGAAGAAATTCATTTTCGCAGTCGCCCTCCGCTGGCTGGGTTTGTAAATCTTCCGTGTCCAGTGGTGTGGGTCCTTGGCAGACCAAGCCAACACCTGTCGAAGTAGGCGTTTGTTTTGTTCATTTGCAGCCAACCAGACGTGAGCTTCAGAATGTGTTAATTATCAAATGGTTAACTCACGCTGAAGCAGATTATTTGAACAGCAAATGAGCTATGGAGGGCCGTGCTACTGTTCAAATTTGTGGTCTTTTTTTATACAAAGAAATGAGCTAGATATCACGAAGATTTCTGTATTATCGTGATTTGTGTTTAATTAAAAACAACAACAGAGTAACCCAAGTTATTAACTATCGATTGGAATCAAAATTGAGTGATCTTATTTTCTTGAAGTTATTCTAGAGCTGTGTTCCAATGGGAGAATTACGACTGATTTTGACTTACATTTGACTGATGTAAAACTCCAAATAATCCTTCTATTACAATATATTCATTTCTAAAAGACGAGTTATTAGTTTAGACAATATCGGTTGATCAACAACAGAAAGATTTTCAAACATTTTTGTTTATATTCGAAGTGTTAAGTTAAGATGAACATTTACCAAATGGAACACAGCCTAGGAAGATTTTTAAAACGGACGCATCAAAGTTGTTAAAAAAGATGGCACTGAGTGGTGATGACCCGAGTGGAGTTTGAGATCAAATAGAAAATTAAATAAGATGGCGTGGGGTTGCGGAAAATGATAGCTCAGGTTGCTGTCGTTTTGGTTGTTTTAATGGTTAAAAGATCAAAATTGATATCAAAAAATTATTCCTGTAACATTAAATTTGAAACTCACCCTGATATAAGTAAGAGCAAATTGAAAATTAAATTTGTGGTACATTTTTTCTCGTTGATAGCAAAGTGAGTATTCCACTTGATGATCTGTCAATATAATGAAAATAGAACTACTTTTTTCAAAGGAAAGTGAACGCAAGATTACATCAAGATGAAAACTATATTTGATATCAAATTTGACAATTGTGAAAAGAAATCAAATTTTTATATCAATTTGATGTTGATATTAAAATAAGTTTTCGAATTTAATTTTTTGGACTTTACTCGGGAAACCTAAAGGAGGAAAGTTTTAAAATACTTCTAAACAATTCATATTAAGTTTTAATAAAAAAGTTTGCTGTATGATGGATGTAAAATCCAAAACTATTCAATAAGGTAATTTTCTGCGAAATAAAAATGAAATAAAAATAATGTCCCTATTGTGTAGTTTTCCATCAATCATACAACGAACCGTTTTTAATTGAAATTTCATAAGAATTTCATAGAAGCATTTAAAAAATTTCGTCCTATTCTTTAACATGGGAGCTATTAGATTTATCACCACCCGGTGTCTTCTTCTTTTTTCAACCTGGATTCGTCCATAGAACTTTAATATAATATTTAAGAAGGTCGCAGTAGGCCGAATTTTTGAAATGACGTGTTTTTATTTTGGTACGTCGTTTCCCCGCAAAAAATTCACACATTATTTAGATATTTTTAGATTTAGAGAGTGTGAATAGAATCGTACCTTTCGCTAATTATTATGGAGAATCGATGTTGACACGAGTGATACACCGTACCCTTGGCGGATCATCAAAGATAACTTATTGGCGAGCAAGACTAGCAGAAGTTATCGGATTACCCAATTGCCTTAGAAGAGTAGCTACGGGCAGTCGGTAAGAGCAGGATTTGCAAAGCCCAAGGTTGATACACGGTCTGGTCGAGGGAAATTTTATCAAATTTCATAGGTATAGAGTATAGCTTGACACACAATATTCAAATTCACGCATTAGCATGGAAAGCTATCTATTTATAGCGGTGAAAATGATTCGAAAGCCAGTCCACGTTGAATTTCGGACACGAAAATAATTGCAACAACAACAAATATTACACACTAGCTGATCCCGGTGCGAGCGTTGCTACGCCTGCAACTGAATGAATGAACATTACATAGAACTGACGCTTTTTTTTAATGAGTTTTTTTTGAGTAATAAAGAGTTCAAACTTTTATCAGAACATTCTTCTTACCCAGACAGTACACAGTTTGTGGCTTAGTTACCTGGATAATTCTCAGGATTTCCAATAACCCCCACATGCCAAATGTGGTTTCATTTTTTTGAATAGTTCTCGAGTTATGCCAAAAATTGCGTTTCATTTGTATGAGAGCCCCCCCTTTCAGAGGCAAAGGGGTCTCAAACCACCATAGAAATATGTCTGACCTCCAAAAATCCACATGCCCAATTTGATTCCATTTGCTTTATTAGTTCTCGAGTTATGCATAAATTTGTGTTTCATTTGTATGGGAGCCGCCCCCCCTTCAGAAAAGGGACGGGTCGCAAATTAGCATTGAAACAGTATTCATCTACAACAACCTCCACATGCCAGATTTGGTTCAATTTGCTTGATTAGTTCTCGAGTTATACAGAATATTGTATTTCATTTGTATAGGAGCCCCTCCCCCTTTTAGGGCGAAGAGGAATCTGAAATTATCATAGAAACCTTTCTTGCCTTTAAAAGCTCACACATGCCAAATGTGGTTTCTTTTGCTTGGGGTCTCAAACCACCGTAGAAACATTTCTTGCCTACAAAACCTCCACATGCCACTTCCATTTGTTTGATTATTTCTTGAGTTATGCAGAAAATAGTTTTTCATTTGCATGGGAGCCCCCTTTCTAAAGGCGGGAGGGGTGTCGAACTATAATAAGATCCTTTCTCGGACCCAAAAACCCCTGCATACAAATTTGCATAGTGGTAGGGATAGTTCTCATGTTTGGTTTAAATGTGTTTCATTTGTATGGTAGCACCCCTTTTCAGAGTGAGGAGAGGTCTTAATTAACACAAAAACATTTTTTGCCTTCAAAAACTTATCCATACCAATTTTGGTTCCATTTGCTTGATTAGTTCTCGAGTTATGCAGGAATTTGTTTTTTAATTTGCATAGGATCCCACCCTTTCTAAAAGCGGGAGGGCTCTCGAACTATCATAAGATGCTTTCCCGGACCCAAAACCACTGAATACAAATTTGAAGTAGGTATAGTTCTCATGTTCGGTTGAAATTTGTTTCATTTGTATGAGAGCTCCCTTTTTAGAGGGAGGAGGGGCTTTGAACCACCATAAAAACATTTCATGCCTAAAAAAACTCGTCCATTCCAAATTTGGTTCCATTTGCTTGATTATTTCTCGAGTTATGCAGAAATTTGGGTTCCATTTGTTTGAGAGCACCCCTCCGCCCTTTCTCCTCATATGACGGAAGAGTCTCAAATCACTATAGAAACATTTCCTCCTTCAAAAACTTCCACATGCCAAATTTGGTTCCAATTCCTGATTAGTTCTTGAGTTATGCAAGGATTTGCGTTTTATTTGAATAGGTTCCCCCCTTTCAGAAAGGAGAGGGGTCTCAAATCAACATAGAACATTTTTTTTGTCTTCAAAAACCACCACATGCTAAATTTCGTTCCGTTTGCTTGATTAGTTCCCGAGTTATGCAGAATATTGTGTTTTATTTGTATGGGAGCCCCCCCTTGTATGACGGGGAGGGTTCTCAGGCTACCATAAAAACCTTTTTTGCCTTCAAAACTCACACATGCTAAATTTGGTTTCCTTTGCTTGATTAGTTCTCGAGTTGTGTAGAAATTTGTGTTTCATTTGTATGGGAGCCCTCCTTTTCCAGTAAAGGGAGGGGTCTCAAACCATCATAAGATTATTCTCCGGCCCCAAAAATCTCTGCACACAAATTTCACGCCGATCAGTCCTTCCGCTCGCGAGTTAAATCGTGACAAAGGAAACCCCAACTCATTTTTATTATATAATTCAACAAAACCGATTGAGCCGAAACCGATTGTTTTTTTCACAATAATATAGTTAAATCAACATGAGAAACAGTTGATTAAGATGTTAATCCGACCCGCTGTAAAATTTTCGAACTTTCTGTGGTACACCTGCCATCAGGTTCCGTACGGTATCCTCAAGATCAGCTCACCGTGACGATTCTTTATCTTCGCTTGAAATCTTCTCTTCTTAGTTCCGAAGAGTTCCCGCTTAACTAGCGCCCTGTATTTCTTATTGGGCGAAGTTCTGGACAGTTTGGTAGATTCAATGTTTTTGGGTACGTATTTGACCTCTTGTACCTTATATCATTCCAGGAGGGATTTCGCATAGTTACTAGAAGCCAAATCAGACCAAAACAGACCTGGAGAGTCGTGGCTTCTGAAAAACGGTAGCAACTTCTTTTGCAGACGTTCTTTCTAGTACACATCCTTATTGATAGTGCCAATAGAGATGAAACTTTTAGATTTTCGATCACAACTACATATGGCCTGCCAAATCAAATACTTCTTTGGGACTTTGGACACCATCTTTGATCGGAAATGCTCGGTGTTTGTTTGCATTGCGGTATAGAAAGCCAGACCCGGAAGCTGTTTAAAGTCTTCAAGAACGTATATTTCGTCTTCTATTACGAGAAAAGTAAATGTTTGCAAAAAAAATTTGAATCCTAGAGGGTTTGAGCTGCTAAGTGGAATACCGGTAACTAGAAATTAGAAGAAAAATTAGTATTCTCCATTTAATTCCAACTACCTTTGCTTATCTTCGACAGATACGCGTATTTCGTCTACAATGTGCAGACTTCTTCAGTGTCTCGTACTAATAACTCGACTTTGTAAAGTAGACTTTGTAAAAAAATTGTAAAGCTCCTAACACGACATTTTGTAGTGAAATTTTGCTTGTCATCACGGTTGAGCACCTTTTCCCCCTTGTTAGCTTGCAGTTTTTGCCTCTGCTTAACTTTTTGTACCTATGATTTTGACCTGCCAACTTTGCGAGCCACATTTTGCACAGAGAGATTGGGATTTACCTCAACAATGGCTACCAACTTCTTGTCCATTTGTCAGCAGCATACTTTTCGATTTGTTCCATTTCCAACCTTCCAATCCACAGTCAAGCGCACATATGATTTACAAACACAAAACACGGTACTTCTCGGTAGTTTTAGTTTCTTGGCAAGATCGCACACCGATGAATTCTGATTTCGCTGCCGTTCGTACAAAATGCGTTTGCGCACTTCCACTTGATTCGACGCCATTTTATTGAATGTAACAATAACGTAAGTTGCACCACGTAATAAAGTGAAAAGTTTCAGTTGTCATCTAAGTGAAACGTTTACGTGATCCGTGAGATAATTCAAAATTCACACTGAAAGAAAAATTTATGAAATTTAATGTGGACAGGTATAGAATACTGAGTTAATATAAGGAGTGTATCGAAAATAAGCTATCCACAAACTTTCTTTCAAACTATGTTGAAAACCGATGTTTTATTCATACAAAAAAATTGATCCTTTATTGTACGAGGTTAAACTTGAACATAATGAAGACCGGATGAAATTTAAGTTATTCTTTCACGAATTTTCGAACTTTGGATCGAATGCTCTTCATCAAGTTCCGGACAAGTGTTGCATCGCATTTTTTGACGCTTGAGCCCAAAATTTTTTTGAACTCCTGCATGTTCCCAGCTGCCTCACCAGTCTTCTTGAAGATCTTCTTCACGATTGCTCAGTAACGTTCGATGGGTCGAAGCTGAGGGCAATTTGGCGGATTGATATTTTTCTCAACGAAATCTATACCCTTTTCCGCAAGCCAATTGAGAGTGGTTTTGGCATAGTGAGCCGACGCTAAATCCGGCCAAAACAGTGGAGGTGTACTATGTTTCTTATATAAAGGCAACAATCTCTTCTGGAGACACTCAGATCGATAGATTTCCGCATTTATAGTTCCGGTAGTGTAAAAAATGGTTGACTTCAAACCACAGGAACATATTGCTTGCCATACCAGTACCTTTCGGACCGAATTTCTCCACTTGAATCGACCTGTCCGCATCGCTCTACATCCTCCCCAACGACGGCAGTAAAGTATTGTGGACCTGAAGGGTTTTGGAGTCCTCCTTTACATAGGTCTCATCGTCCATCAAAACGCATGCATACGGACGCTGCAAAAGACGCAAATACAATTTCCTTGTTGCTGCTCGCTTCTTCTGTTCTGCACTTTGTTTCGAGATTTTCTGCTTCTTGTAGGTCTTCAGGTGGTTTCGCCTCTTGATACGCTGGATCATTCCGACACTCGTTCCTGCCTTTTTGGCCAAATCACGTATTGACATTGATTTGTTCTTCATGATCAGAGATACCACTTTCTGCTCCAGTTTCGGGTTGGAAGAACCGGGTTTTCTGCCTCTTCCTGGTAGCTCATCCAAAAGAATAGTGTTCCCCAAACTTATTAATGATGGTTTTAACACTCGCATGATGAATTCCAAACCGCTTCGCAAATTTTCGCAAAGTAATACCCTTCTCACCTAGCCATGTGTCCAGAACCTTAATTTTCACTTCCTTTTCAATACACGACATTTTGAAAACGCAGAATTTGAACCGCACAAACAAGTAAACAAAAGAAAGTTGGCAGTCAAAACGCACAGCATGCAGTGTTCAGAGCATAAAAACCATCACAAATACATGCGTACAACGTAAAATGTATGTGGATAGCTTATATTCGATACACTCCTTATGCGTTCCGAGCCTCCCTGAGGAAGAAAATACGCATTTAAATAATCGACCCTAAAATACATGAGATGTTCTAGGTCGTCCAAACTGTCCTCGGCGTTCAAAATTTTAGATTAACAGTTGTTACAGAAAATTTTAAGGCAATACAAGTTATAATAAATTCTCAATAATAAATATATATTCAATTAATGTTCAACAAAAATTAAAAGAAATATGATATTACTAAAAATTAGAAGAACGGTACAGCTCACACTTTGTAGTATTCAAATAAGACATGTTC
>JASCZW010010041.1:0-38854 GCA_034211315.2 Aedes japonicus | reverse complement strand
TAAACATTAAAACGGTAAGTTCTGCTCGCTCGTTTATAACTTCTCAAAACTAAGTAAAATACGACTCAGCTTTGTTAAGAGTGGAACTACTCTAATTAGAGTAATTGAAGGTTTACTTGTTTTTTTATTAACTAGGTCACCTGTCAAAATTAGAGTAAACATTACTCAGTCACGCTTGTTTGGATTTTTTAAAAACTGAGTAGAAAACGACTCAAATTTGTTGAAAGTGGAACTACCCTAATTAGAGTAGCTATCAAGTTACTCATTTCTGATTAACTAGGTCACTTATCAAAATTTGAGTCCACATTACTCAGTATCTAATTTTATTTTTTATTTTATTTTAATGAAATCGTTGATTGTTTCCGACAACTATGGATCAACAATAGAAAAGGGCCCATCAACATTTGTAAACAAACACTTCTGAGCCCGTTTTCTCGCAAGCCGCTGGCTACACACGCAAACCTACAGAATCATCGTGTAGGGGAAACTTTCCCCTATATGATGATGGTATTGGTTTGCGTGGGTGGCCTACGCTTTTCGAGGAAATAGGCTCAGAAGTGTTTGTTTACAAATGTTGATAGGCCCTTTTCTATTGTTGCTCCAGAACTGTCTAGTTGAAACGGAAGTGTCGAAAAACTTAAATTTTGTAATTCCATGGATAGATTGTAATTCATTGAATTGAATTCGACACTTCGACCTAAAATTTTTGTTGATTACAACATACAGTAGTCCCACCTTGAAAATTTTTGACCTTGGACTCAACAACGTGTTTGGCTAATGACAGCTTCATTATAATTACTCTATTTTTATTAACTACTCTATTTAGAGTAGTTCTGAACGAGCGTGTACATTGTAGTACACACTACGAAAATGTCATGTAAACTTCTGTCCACTGAGATCGACACATGGAAGCGTCCTTCAGCACAAAAGAATGAGTTGAAAGCGAGGCGAAAATAACTTCAATCAAACACGTCTTTCGTCGAATTGCGTGTGTGTCAGTTTACAGTTTAAAGGGTGTATTCAATAAAAATGGCACACAGAAAATCTTCTGTAACTTTTGAATCGTATAAGTAAAAAACCTAGAAATGTGAGTAGATCTTATCCATAGTGTATTATTTACATCTGCCAAGTTTCATAGTTATACATTCAGTAGTTCCAGTCATGTCGTCGAAACAAGAAATTGTCCGTGAGAACATTTTGTGCACTCACAATCAAAATCCAGGGGCGTCCCACCGGTGGATTGCTAAAAGGCTTGGAATTGCAAATACAACTGTGTCTCGTGTAATAAGAACCTTCAAGGAGCGTCTGAGTGTCCAAAGGAAGGAAGGGAGTGGTCGTAAAAGTGGTCCAATGGACAGTAAATGGCCAGGAAAGTCGTACAACAATTCAAGAACCGTCCAAACATGTCAATTCGAGATGTCGCCAAAAAGTCTAAGGTGTCAGTCGGTTTTGTGCAGAAAACCATGAAGCGTGCTGGGTTACATGTTTGCAAAGTGCAAAAAGCTCCAAACGGGAATGAAAAACAAAACATCACTGCGAAAACCCGCGCCCGGAAACTTTACACGAAGCTGCTCACCAAATCCGGTTGCATCGTGATGGATGACGAAACATACGTCAAGGCCGACTTCCGTCAACTTCCTGGGCAAGAATATTTCGTTGCCAAGTCGAAGTTCGATGTTCCGGAGGATGTTCGAAAGAAGAAACTATCGAAATTTGCAAAGAAGTTTCTAATCTGGCAGGCGATTTGCGGATGTGGTGAAATAAGTGCTCCCTTCATCACTTCCGGAACAATAAACGGTGCGATTTACACGGAAGAGTGCCTTAAGAAGCGTCTCTTGCCATTCATTAAGAAGCACAAAGGATCAACTCTGTTTTGGCCTGATCTAGCATCCTGCCACTACGCTCGAAACGGATTGGAGTAGTACCGAGCCAACGGAGTCAATTTTGTGCCAAAGGATATGAACCCACCAAATTCACCGGAACTTCGTCCAATTGAAAAATTCTGGGCAATTATGAAAACGGAACTTCACAAACATCCCAAAACTATAAAAACAGAGCTAGCATTGAAGAAAATTTGGGTAAAAGCAACAAAAACACTGGGAAAATCGGTTGTACAAAATTTGATGGGTGGAGTGAAAAGGAAGGTGCGGGCATTCGGGATGGGAGACGAAATTGAATAAAACAAATGTTGCAAATCAAAACTCATTAGTAGTTCTTCATTCCCTAAAAATTTCAAGAAAATCCGATGATCAGTTTAATTTTGATGAGTATATATGTGTGTGCCATTTTTGTCGAATACACCCTTTAATTTACACGAAATCTTTGTTTACATTCTCCGACTTTCACGTCTTGTCTCGTCACGTCTCGTGTAAAATCCATAATTTCTAAGTTCTAAGAATGAATGTAAAAAATTATACCGATTCAGTGTTCGGAAAAACACAAACTCACGAGACTCATGCATGAGATTATGGACACCTGAGTTTTGCCCATTAGAATTCATCGACGCAAAAACTGCTGATCATTCTGATTCTCGTTCAAAAATTCATTGCCTCGTCTTCTGGCGTTGCTCGTTGATGGTATTGTTGTTTTTACAGCGGATAACCGAGAACTAACATTACAGGGTCTGGCAATTGAACTGGTACAGTCATTGTCACGTTGCACACGAAACTGTGTCTTGGCTGTCAGAAGATGAATGTGTTACTTTTGTAATCGAGTGGAAAAAATGATGGAAAATGAATCTCGAACAGAAACGCAGTGCTGTGGTTGCCTTGTGCCGAGCTGGAAAATGCCAGAAGGACATAGTTCGTACACTCTGCGAAATGAACTTTCGATATTCATAAGATTGCATTATGATTATTTGTTATGAGAAATTCATTTCATAAGTCAGGCTTATGAAATTTCAAAGCATCGTTCAAAAGTTGAAACTTATGAAATTCTTAAATTTTTTTGGCTGGGTGAACGTATCCAATCATCACACTAAGATCTAGAAGGTTCAAGACCTGTCGGTCATGCAGAAACAAGAACGGGTATAAACAGCGAAGGCACTACTGAAGAGGGTCGTGGAAGGAAGGTTGGAGAATATCGTGTTTACCGACGAGAAACTCTTCGACGTGAATAAATCCTATCCATGTTAAATTGCGGACACTTTTCTTTCAAAGTGGATTTTGATTTATTTCGAGGATCGCTGAAATGTTTCACTGCCATAACAAATGAAAACTCTCCACTTTATTTTGTGATACGACATGTTTACATTCTTGTTAAATTCAGTGAAATGGCGTCGTATCAAGTGGAAGACGCATTTTGTACGAACGTCAGCAAAAACCGAATTTATTGGCACGCGATCTGGTCAAGAAACTAAAACTATCGAAAACTACCGTTTTTTGTGTTTGCAAATCATTTGACCAACGCTTGACTGTGGATCGGAAGGTTGGATGTGGAGCAAATCGAAAAGTATGCTCACGCCAAATGGAGAAGAAGGTGGTAGGTATTATTGAGAAAAATACCAATCTTTCAGTGCAAACTGTGGCTCACAAACATGAGAAGTCAAAATCATTCGTACAAAAAGTGAAGTAAAGGCAAGGACTGAAGGCGTACAAAGTGAAAAAGGTGCCCAACTATGATGACAAGCAAATTTTCACTGCACAAAGTCGTGCTAAGGAGCTTTACATCATTGTTTTGCAAACATTTTCAGGCATCATAATGGACGACGAAACATACGTACTCGAAGATTTTAACAGGTTCCAGGTCTGGTTTTTCATACTGCAATACAGAAGAACGCCGTGGCCGAGCATTTTCGGACAGAGGTGTCCAAATTCCCAAGGAAGTATTTTATTTGGCAGGCCATATGTAGTTGTGGTCGAAAATCTACCGGCACTATCAATAAGGATGTACACAGTAAACCGGATTTTTGCAAAAGCGGTTTACCGTGTTTCAGAAGCCACGACTCTCCAGCTCTGTTTTGGTCTGATTTGGCCTCTTATCACTATGCGAAATCCGTCCTGGAATGGTATAAGGTACAAGAGGTCAGAGACGTGCCAAAACAGCCAATCCGCCAAACTGCTTTAAACTTCGCCCAACAGAGTAGTAATGGGCTCTAGTTAAGCGGAAACTCTTCGAAACTAAGAAGGAAGCAAATGGTACCAATAATTTTAAGAGAAGACGGAGAATCGTCACGGCGGGCGTATCTGAGGATACCGCATGGAACCCGCATGGCGGTTTTTCCACAGAGGGTTCGAGAATTTTACTGAAAGAAGGATTAATACCTCAATTGGCTGTTGCTTATGTAGATATAACTCTATTATTATGAAATAAACGGTTTGGTTGAAATATGTGAAATTTTTTTTGCTGCTATTATTTTGGTGTCTGAAATTTAACGTGGACAGGCTTTATGAACTCACGGTCGGCACGCTTACCGAAGGCATGTCGCGTTGCTGGGAACGATCGCTCGTGATACACAAAAACTCTTCAACTTTAGCAATTCACCGGTTTGTTTACTTTTTCTGACTTTTATCCCGCCTTCCTTACCGCTTGACTTCATTAGGGCCCAAACGTAATGTGAATGGAAACGGAACGGAAATGGCAAGTTTGACAGTTGTCGCAAACACGCTCATTCGGATTTACCCAAAATTGAGTAACTTGTACCCATTTTCATAAAACAGGCTGAAACGTCAAACCATGGATAAGACGATTTATAAAAGTGGGTAAATCTTACTCGGTTCTTCATAAATAAAGCTATAATGAAAACCCGGCAGTGTCAGTCGCCATTTTTTCTAAGTAAGATGTGGAATTGAAAAAAATCAAATTTAAAAACGATCATTCAGCTGATGGAGGAGATTGCAGCGGCAGTGGATGCGGAAACGAACCACAAATTGAAAGGTATTATAATTTTTTATCTATTTTCTAATAATTATCCTAAAAAATTCTAGAGCCTGTTCGAGCTGGTTGGACTGACGGCCCACGATGCGCACCACCACCGGGTTTTGGACACCGCGATGAGTGCTGTCGAAAATCAACTGCGGGAGGAGAGCTACCTTCGTTGATTTCGCTGACGGGTGCCTTGCTGACGGGAACTTATGAACACTGCAAGTACCAGCAGAAGCAAGTCACAGGCGCTTCTAACCCAGCTGTTCACCCCGCAACGCAGCAGTAGCACAACTCGCAGGGACAGTGTTGGGAAGAAAGACGCGATGGAGGTAGTCAGAAACCGGATCGACGAACTCTATTATTATGGAAAGAACAGGCACAACGTCCACAAGAAATTCAAAGAGATGGTGATGCGTGTCAAATCAGCCGTGATTGCAGCCGAAAGTGAACAGGATGCACTAAGGCCGCGGTTGATGCACTGCAGACGCCAAACGAAACCCCGGAATCCATGCTCGGAGAAAAGGATGGCGATGAGGAGAAGCAGAAAAGGCTCAAAACCGACGAGAAGAAAGATGAAGGCAGCGAAAGCCACACTGTCGGCAACCGGAAAAAACAAAACGAAGAAAAATCAGCAGCAAGTGAAAACGTTAGGAGAGAAGAAGAAGCAAAAGTCTAGTCCAATTCGAGTTCCAAATGAATTGGAGACACGCATGGGTTTTGGCTACCAGGCGAGGAACTGCAAAGGTCCTGACATATCTGATCTGTGCAGGAAATACGGGTAGAATGGTCATTTCTCAAGAGACTGCACAAAGCAACCGAGATGCATGCTTTTCAAAAAGGAGTATGGAAACGGAAACTTCGGCAGTAATAGAGGTAACCCAAGTAAACCTCAATCATTGCGACATAGCACTGCAACTGTTGTGGCAATCAACAACAGAAACAAAGTGTGACGTCGCGACTATTGCGGAACCGTATCGTATTCCTCCCGATAACGGAAACTTGGTAGCAGATACAGTGGTGATGGCTACGATACAAGTTATTCCCCAAGTAGTGTCCAGCTCATGCAAAGGGTTCGTGATCGTCAAAATCAACGGGATCTTCGTATGCAGCTGCTATATACCCCCCAAATGTGGACCATTGAGCAGTTCCACCAGATGCTGGATGCACTAACTGAAAAGCTCATCGGAAGAAGATCGGTCGTCATCGGAGGAGACTTCAATGATTTGGCTGTATAGTGGGGCAGCATATGTTCAACGCTAGAGGGTGCAGCCTGGTAGAAGCTCTGGCAAAGCTGGAAGTTACACTATCAAACGTAGGTGCCGCCATCATTTTTCGCAGGGACGGTTGTGAATCCGTCATCGATGTTTCCTTCTGTAGCCAGTTGCGGATGACAAATATGAACTGGAGAGTTTGTGAGGAGTATATCCATAGCCACCATCTGGCGATCTGGTATAGCATCGTGTCCCAGGACAAATAGTTGCGAGTGGAAGTGGCTGAGCAAGACGAACTGCTACGAGGAGCTGTGCCGAGCCGTTGGTGTTAACCCCCGGGGCGACGCGTACCGTATTGTCATGTCAAAGATCAAAGGCCCACCAATGGCTGGCGAGCTATGCCAGCAAGGTTATCGAAGATGGACTTTTCTCGACGATCCAACTAAGTGGCCACGTACACCGTGTGGCGAGGAAGAGAGAAGTAATGTTGGGTGCATGCAAGTCTCGAAAGTGCAGCTCGTGGCAGTGGAGAAGGGCTTAAGGTGAAGAAGTTACCCGGACCGGATCCCTTACGTGTCTCTGAAAGTTGTGGTTCAGGCATTCAGGGATGTGCTACAAAAATGTCTAGAGGAAGGCCATTTCCCGGACAGATGGAAAATATATTAGTGTTGTTGCCGAAGCCAGGAAAGCCTCCTGGGGTGGATCATCCTCAACAGACTGACGAAATTTACTGAGAGCACTGCGGAAGTACAGAGAGGTAATGCAACCTTACGCAGTTTCTGTATGGCCATGGTTGTTCAGGCAATACTTGCATCGATTAGGACACGCAGCGTCAACCCTCTGCCCGGAGTGCGCAGACGTCCAAGAGACACCGGAGCACGTAGTCTTTGACTGCCCATGATTCGGACCATCGCGAAGCGAGGTGCTTGCCATCAGCCGTGTAGATATCAGCCCAGTTAACGTCGTCTATAGAATTTGTCGTGATGAAAGTGCTTGGAATGCGATAAACGCAACCATTACGCAAATCATGTTGGCTCTACCGAGCAAATGGCGAGAAAAGTTGAAATTATACGGAAGAACTCCAGAATTCAAAATAGATTCAAGCATTTTCTAGAAGTTCTACGTCTAAGTTCTGCGGAGTATTTTTTAAAAATTCTTAGAGTTCCTTTTAGTCTTTGGCCGGTTTGGTACAATTTTCTTGATGCTTCTCAGCAATTTCATAAGTCTTATGGAACCTCCAGAAATTCTATTCATGATAAATACAATCATTGAAATTGAGGGTACCGATAAATATCGACTTTAGCTAACCTTTTATACCGACAAGTTTGAAACAATCTAGCAAGGCTGCGCAGGACGCAGACCCTTAATGTGGTTTTGTGCTAAGTTTTGTCGTGTCGGTAAAGCGTCAGTTTTCCAATCCGGTGGTCATGGGATCGATTCCCGTTATAGTCGAATGTCTTTTTGCGTGGGAAATTCGTTCGGCTGTTGTTGATATATTGCGCCGGCGACCTTTGTTAAGAAATGACTTACCTTTTTTTGTACAAAATCTGATTACTCTTATAACTCGAGATGATCTCCTTCCATAATAAACAGCAGCACTCTCATCTTTCATTGCTGCACTTTAATACATGTGTATATCCATTAACAATTAAAATACAGATAAAATGGACAATGGAACATATAACGGAGCAAATATTGGCACACAAGCTCATACAGCCATAAGCAAACGAGGAGTTAATATTCCCATGCAGGATGCACGAATTCACACGGATTGCCCGTCGGACACGAAGTCAATTTAGCATGCAAGAGCTGAAAAGCTAGCACATATTATTACTGTGGGAGAGCAATGTGGGAAGCGTAACATCACAGCCAGGATTCCTACTTTTTTAAACTTCTTCTCGCCGTTCTTCGCCTTCGGACAGAACAGTGAAACGGATGCCTCGCGTTCGCCCGACTCCTGGCAGCACATGCAGGATCGCTCCATCTGCCAGATCTTGCTGCCCGAGACCTGAATGTAGCTGGCGCAGCGGCCAATGCACGCAAAGGACGGAATGGGCTTCGGGACGCAACCCGGGTACTGCAGGACGTGGATCACCGGTGTTACCTGGCAATCGTCGGCCGTGTAGTGCTGCATGTCGTCTGTGGTGGTTTTTCGGTGGTTTGGAAAGAGTTGGAAAGGAGATGAAACGGATCGTAAATCATAAGCGAATTATAATCGGGACAGCTGAAAAATGTGCTACAAATGGAAACGTAATAACAATGAGCTGTTTTAGGGTGTATATGCAGACAATGCGATAGTGGTGGTCGGTGGTTGGTCGGTGTGGGTTGGTAGTTTGGTGGGTGGCCTGGTGGGGGTGGTGCTTTTGTTCAGATGTTGGTGTACAGCTCCGGCGATAAAGTTAATCCGATTTTGAATGCATGAAAGTATAGTGTAGATTTCAAGTGTTATTTGATTGCTGTCTGAAATTGTACTCAATTGTATCGTGTTATTGATGGCTTTCGATTGGTTATAATTGTGTGTATGAAGGTTTATTATTAATTGAAGTGATGACAATTTCACCAAACTGTATCAGATTTAACTTCTACCCGAAAAACGACCTCCGGACGTATTAGAAGAGCCTCTTCAATATGGAACCTTCACCCTGTAATAACGGAGCACGTGTCGTACGTGTGAAAGATTGCCTCCTGATTCTATTACCTAACCCGACAGGAGCTTATCTTCTCGGCGTTCTGGTAGGAAACGCTGCTACGTGTTGTATATTGACAGTAGTAACGATGATGTTGATGGCAACGATGATGATGATGATGATGTCACGAGTTGTATTGAATTGGAAAAGCCAAGACCGAGCCAAGCTCGAGCTGTATATCGTAGGTGGATGGCATCGAACCATTATCATATAAATAGTCCCTCCGCAATCAACTATATTCTGTCCTTCCAGAGCTTGAACGTAGTGTGTTCTGGGGTAGAAGTTAGTGGTTGGATGATTTATTGAAATGCTGTGAAGCCGTGATTTTTAAATTTACTTTAAATTCACTTAATTAAATTTGTCTTTAGACTTCATGCTGCTCTTCAGGATCATACTTGGCGGTAGTCAATATAAAATTTAGAGTGAACATTGATATAATCGTTAAGAATAAATAGTTCCATCAGACTAAACCAGTGTGAAAGAAACCTATAGAACCTATACCTCGTACGTGCTCTTGTTTCAGCGCAGCCTGTTTTTTTTTCTACGCCAGGAGTTAGGCAATGTTTTTTTAAAAGAATTGTTTTTTAACCCGAATAAAAAACACAATAAGATTATAATACAGAACCATCAAATTATAATTGATTTTGCTGTCGGACAAAAAACCATACTTATAATTAAACCTATAGAAATCGAATTTCTACAGTAGAAAAATAATAACAATAAAATGGATCTATTTTTTTTTTATGAGATACATAACAATTCCCATTTTCTATTGTAAATTTGTCTTCCACAATAGGTTCAACGGAGTAAAACCTGAGTTTAATTGTAATCTTATAGCTCAAATCAACAGGATATATGGCATCTAGTAAAAAGAATTTGTTGTGTTACAAAAGACCCTATTCTTTTTTTATTGTGATTTTTAATAAGGAACATCGAGCTTTTTTTTCATCTTACCCAGAATTTCTATTATCTTAAATATTAGAAGCTCGAGCCGAAATTTGGCCCCGTTTCACCCTTTCCGGAAAGAGAACAGCAAATCAATTTTGTTGGTGGACGTGACCTACACTACACTGCAAATGAGTATCGTGAGAGATTGGAGGATTCATTCACCAGTTTATTGCGTTTGTCATATCCGGTTCATTTGCTATTTCTAGACAAAATCGTCAAAAGGTCGAAAATAACAATTGTAAACAATGACTTAAAACGTAAATTTCCTGGATATGCCAGGTTGCTAACATCTTTATCCACTACCGACGGGAAGGTAATAACTCCTTGTATCTATTTCTGGTGCCATTTTGATTGTGGGAGAAAGCAGGTCTCAGAAAAATACGCTAGAAGTGATTGTTTAAAAATGTTACTATCGACCTTTTGACTATTTTGTCTAGATTTGTTCATATTGTGTGAACTTTATGTTTATGGGACTTTTTTTTGCTGGTTCGTTGCGACGTAAAGGCTAAACATTGAACCCATTAGATTAAGCAAAGATAAGATATTGAAAAAAAAAACAATAATGGCTTGCATATAAATAATTTAAAAATTAATTATTTGTATTTTTAATTTAAGGTGAAGGTCACTAGAAACCAATCCTATTGAATTATCATTTTGATTTTTCGAAGGAACAAATCCAAAAAACTGCAACGATTTCACATGCTAAACTTGGTAGTTTCTTAGATTTGTGTCTTCCAATATCCGAAGGGGCGGTGTGACTCAATCATGATGGTGGAATTTTTAGACTCTAGCCTCCTTCACCTCAATCAAAACAGACATCTGGCCTCAATTGCATGCAATCTTTACTGAATTTTCGTATATTTCTTAAATAGAATTATTTACATCACGTTAACGCTTGCATTAATATAAATGAGACAAAGTTTGTCGATTTCTTTCGTTTTTTTAGTCAGTTCGTTATTTGTTAGGCTCAGGCGTGTGTAACATTTTGCGGAGCCGATATTCAATATTGTAATTAAAAATGTTTTATTTTTCGATTTTAGTAAACTGGGGTGCCAATGACTCGTGGCTAGCTCGAGGTTAATGGGTCACATTATCGTTTGGAAGGGGCTAGGCACGTAATTTATTTCAGGTATTAGTAAGCCGCAGATCGGTGACCACAGCTTGCTGGGCAGGTACAAGTAGCACGGAAACAAAAGTACCTCGCGAAAGAGTTTAGAAATACATACGTCTTGACATCACACTAATGAAACCTCAACTTATATCCAGATTCCCAATCTCGACTTAACATTTGGAATAATAGAATGCAACCACCACCCAAAGGAATTACTCGTCCAATCGTTTTTCCAACTTTGAAGAGAACTCTCACGTACTAATGGGAAAAAATTATCATGTGAAATTCTTCTTTCAAAAATCTCGTCTTCTTGTGCGCCCACCTTTGATAAAGTCGCTTTTTCATTGCCTGGAATTGAGCAATGTCAGGGGACCCATACAAAGATAATCCTGAATGATCTTTCGACCAACGCACACGTCTGCTTCCTTATTTTTTTGAAAGAAAGTAAGATGAGTGCCTCACGGTTTTCATCGACTGCAGGGCCTCAATAGAACTGAGATTATCTGAGAAGGTGAAATAATGGTGAATGGCCATGTCGGAAATTGATTGCTGCCAGCTCAGCAACATATACAGAACAAGGTTCCTAAAGTTTACGGAAGGCAGATGAGTATTCATAGTAGACACCGAAACCAGTGGATCCATCAATGCGTGACCCATCAATGAAAATTCTTGTATTGCAATTGACATTGGTACTTTTGGTACTTTTCAATAGAAATATGGGGAATTACAATAGGTCAGAGTTGATCTGCAACTCCTTGAATAACCTCCTTGAAGGAACTGTGATAAGTGAAGCGTACACTAGGAGAATTATAGCAAGGAAAACTGATATCGGACGACATTTAGTTAATATAGATTCGTTAATATAGATTATAGAATCCAGACAGGGTACTCAATTCGAGCATTTCTTCGAAGTTTTCAATAACAAGGTCGTTACTGATTTCACACTTGATCAGCATTCTAGAGGGAGCTCCCAGAAGCGGTTCTGTAAGGGTTATACTCCTACCAGAACCGTCAGACTCATATTATGCGTTGAGTGCAGTACGTAAACAACGATATTGAATGCAGTCCAGTTTAACGAGTTGGCTGTTTCTTTCCGAGAGAAAGCAAAAAAGACCAATTCGACAACTGAAAGAATAGTTGTTTTATAGAGTTTGATGAAGTCTTCTGGGTAAGCACCCTACCATGTCCCGGAAATTGATCTTCGAAAACCGATCCTTTGTTGACATTTCATATAAGCAATGTGAGTACTCCATGTGCATTTTTAATCAAACATGACTTCAATGTATTTTAAGAGCGAGATAAGCCGCTATAACCTTGGCAATTATTGACACGCTTTTGGTTCAAATGCCAAAAGTTCACCCACAGGCAAAAGGAGCATAAACTGATCTTTCTAGCATCTATGCTCCCAACGATAAGGTACAAATTATCACACTGTATAACTCAACATGGAAGCGTTTGGTACGGGAGGTCCACGCTTTCTTCCTTCCCTTGATTCAGAGTAGTAAAGCGATTTTAGATCTTTCTGGAATCGCTCTATTTCTTGGAATCCTCTCTGCGGCACATACTACGCAGTTGGCCTGACCGATGACAAGAAAAATGATGTATTCAAGAAAACATCATTTTCCAGGATGCTTTCAAGAATTGGCTGCGTTAGTATGAGATTAGATTAGATTAGATTAGAAACATGACTTCAATATATTTTAAGGTTATATATTGGGTAATGTCTCTTCCCAACAGCTTGAGACGCATTTGGGCTGGGATCCGCTTATTACTAAACACTACCAATTCGTTTTTTTTTGCGGTGAAAAATCGATCCAAATTTTTGGCCCAGATGGACAGATATCTAGGAATTTTGCAATGATTCCACACGCGGACCTGAATCAAATGCGCCCTTAATATCCAGAAACAGGCTGCCTGAAAAGTCCCTTTAGTTTTGATAAAATACTATTTTCTACGCAAGAAAACGGCTGCCGAAACCAAAGCCAACCTGGATAAGTATTTTCCAGACTCTGCTCCGTCGGTTCAAACGATTCATAAGGGTTTGCTGATATTCGTTGTGGCGCACCGCGTTTTTGACGCCCAAATGAGGTTACTACAACAGAGATCGTCGATAAAATCCATGATATAGTATTGGAGGATCTAAGGCTTTAGGCATTTAGCCAGCTAAGGCTTTAGGCATTTCAATGAAACGAGTTGGCAACATCATGCATTCCGGTTTGGGTATGAAGAAGCTCTGCGCGAAATGGGTGCCGCGTTTGGTTAAAATGGACCAAAAACGCATTCGTGTTACAACCTCTCAGGAGCATTTGAGCTAGTTTACACGCAATCCGAAGGAGTTTGTGCGCCGATTCATAACCATGGATGAAACTTGGATCCATTACTACACACCGGAGTCGTCGCAGCAGGCAAAACAGTGGGTTTCACCGGGCGAAAGAGCTCCGAAGCGCCCGAAAACGCAACAATCGGCGGGAACGGTTATGGGATGCGCAAGGTATAATATTCATCGACTACCTTGAAAAAGGTAAAACCATAACAGACGCAAACTATGCAGCGTTATTGGATCGTTTGAAGGATGAAGTCCAAAAAAACGGCCGCTTTTGCAGAGAAAAAGTGTGCTCTATCATCACGAAAATGCGCCTGCTCATTCATCATCAATTGCTCGAGCAAAATTGATTGAAATTCGGTATCAATTGGTTCCCCATCCACCGTATTCGCCAGACTTGGCCACCAATGACTTCTATTTGTTCCCAAACCTGAAGAGATGGCTCACAGGTAAGCGATTTTATTCAAATGATGAGCTCATAGCTGAAACCGATGGTTATTTTGAAGGACTTCCGAAGCAGTACTATTCGGATGGGATAAAAAAAAATAGAAAATCGCTGGACTCGCTGTACCGACCTAAAAGCAGAGTATGTTGAGAAATAAAACCGAATTTGCCCAACAAAATGTTTACGTGTTTGATATCAAAGGGATTTTTCAGGCAACCAGTATATAGAAAAAGTTAACAGTTCCTTTACGGCAGCCATGGCGAAAGCCGAGAAGCAACAACGTCTGATGGTTTGTAATTATTGCCGGCTCCACCCAGCGCGAACAAGTGCGGCATCGTGCCGCCCTTTGCATTGCTCCTGGTGAAAGGTAAGAGCATCGACCGCAAGCCGGGTTCCGGTCGTCCGACGGTTTTGCATGACCAGAAATGGCAGCAAGCGAAGAAGAGGAGGACGGAAGGCAAGGTTGCGAAGTCCTTCCCTTGGGCCGAGAGATCGTTGCGATCGGACAGGCTGTCAATAAGTATTTGGGCAACATTGACATCGTCATGAGGAAACGGAAGTCAAGGCTAGCAGTGTCGGAAGCGCAAGTGGCCATCCAAAAGCAGCAGCTGAAGGATGTCTTCCAAACGAAGCGCAACTTGGTTGTAATCATGGATGACAAGACGTACCTGATGCTCGACGACAAGGACTGGAGGGGATCGGCTATTTGACGTCCCCTAGAAAGTAGGTAAGCAGTAACGTGAATTTCTTTTCCTACACGAAATTCCTGAAGAAGATCCCCTTGTTGCAGACAATCTTTGAAAGGGGAATGTCAAAGCTTCTCTTCTTTTTTCGGGACTTGCGGTCAACGGGGTTGTTGAAAGAAATGATCCCCCCTCCGTCTGGACAAATGGGTTGAGACGAAAAACCTGCTTTCAGATACTCATCTTGGTTTCCGCAGGGGTATGAGAATGAACGAATGTCTCGTGTTGCTTTCCATAGATATTAGCAGTTAGCTTTCGCTAAAAAAGATCAAATGGCTTCTGTATTCTTGGATGTAGAGGGCGCTTTTTATTCAGTATCTAGTGAAGTTCTTTCAGATAAGGCTTTTCTCCAATAATGAACAACTTTTTGAAAAAAAATGAGGTCAGAGAAACATCTGAGATTTTCTCATGAAAACTCTACAGCTTCTCAATTTAGCTACACAGAAACAAAAGCGTTCACGAAAATGTAAACGGACCGTGAACTAGTTCACGTTTTCATGATTTTTGCCCAAAAACGTGATTTAGTTCATGATTACGTGATTCATTTCACGGTGTATTTTTGCTTGTTCTCGAATTCATGACTGTCGTTCACAGATACGAGCACGGATTTTTTTTCCGTGTACATTTGTCTCCCTCAAGGATGATGGGAGTGACAACTGTACGTTGAGGCAACACAGAGCTCTCACCTTAGAAAATTTGTCTACTTGGGCCTTAGATCGAGGTGTCAAATTTTCAACGGAGAAAACTGAGTGGGTAGTTTTTTTTCTTGGAACCATAGCTCAGCAGAACCGGTGCTTCAATTTTGGGGTACACCAATAACTCATTCCATTTTTTTCCTTTTATATCGAGATTTTTAGCTCTGTGAATGTGGACAAGGTTACCAGGACGCAGATCATGTAATTTCGTTATCCGAGACTGCCACGAGTAATCAGTTCTATTCCCTTAACGTTTGTTCTACACTGAAATTTACTTTTAGTTTATATTACAAAATCGATAGTAATACTCACTAATCCATTCGTTGTTTTCAGCAACGAAACTGATTTGTTCTTTTTATGAAGATACATTTTTTAATTAATTGCACGCGCAACTGTCAAAAGCACGAAGCTTTTGTTGACACAGAAGGAGCATTCGTACATTGTACGGAAACAATGCAAAGAGCTACAAATATTTGGTCACAAATGGAAAAGAAACGTCTCTCTGGTGGTTGCATGAAAGGCTGACAGATCTACTTTATCGACTCCAAATGTAATTGACAAAAAAGCGCAATCACGTGGAGTTGTCCAGCGTTGTTTTTATTGTTTCTGACATGGGGTTCGAACCTGAATATTTGAAAAGTGCTGATTCTAAATCCGTGGTTGATCTCACTAGGCCACGCTGACACGTGGGAACAATTTTGATTAATGAGCATGAAGTTATAGCTCACGACAGCGCTGTGATTTTTATTTTGGGATAGATAATTTATTTCCGCCCATACCAGCAGCAACACCATCATACATGAGTACGGTATAAAAGAGAATCAGCGATTGGCTGGTCATCACGAAGTTCATTTCGTGCATTTTACAAAAAGGTGTAATGATAACATTTCACCAGATAAAAAGAATTATGAATGTTTCATACAATATACGAGACATTTGTTCTATGTACAAAATCCATGTTTACGAAACGCGTGAAAGCTACTTTACGAAAATAAATTTTCAGTGTAAGATAACTGATGTATATAAACATATAAACTTGGCTCTGTAAAGTTGATTCTATTGAGTTTGTACTAATAAATTTATTAGAAAAATACAACGATAAATATTTAGCTACTACATATTCAAAATCACCCTCAATTATTAAAGAATTCACCGATACACCGATAACAATCACACTTTAATTTCGAAAACGATTTGCTTCTACATCTTTCTCAATTTCCTGTTTGCATACCGCTGGTCATCAAATTCACCTCGCGCGATGGCGAAAAATCAATTCCGGTTTGTTTGCAAACAACTTCCTCTATGGATTCGGTGGGGGATATTCTTTTTCCTTTTGCTACCCTCATGTTGTGCAGAACACTATTCATTCCGATATCCGATGAAGAGCGCACGGAATGGACACGGTGCGTGTTGGGTAGCATACTCCGGACGTGACAACCTGGTGTGCTCGTAATTGCGTTCCAATCGTAGTCGTCGTCGTCGTCGTCCTGATGCCAGTTGAGGTTGGGTTTGTCAACAGAGTCGTAGACTGTTTGCCAGAGGAAATATTTACTGTGACCAGGAATCAACAAATACACTTGACCTGCGACTGCTGCGTTCCCGCCGTTGTTCGAATATGGCTACCTCCACTGTAGATCAAGGACAAACAGATCCGGGTCTCATTACCACTTGTGCGTTCTTCACGACGGGACCTTCGTTGGCTCTATTCATAAAGGTGAGCTACCATCATGGATGCTGTTAGGTTCGATGGTTCGATCTAGGATTTTTTTTAAGTTGATAAAAATGTTGGACCATTGTGTGTCATTGTTCTTGAATTGGCCACTGAGAGTCGGCATGAAGTTCCAGTAGGAGAGTAAAACTGTCAATTCTTTAAGTTGGCTTACTACGATACCCATGGATGTTGTGTCTGTTCTCAACTTTCCAACACTCGAATGGTCCAAATCACAGTGACGTCACACCTCGGATTTGACAGATACTGGCGCCTTTGTGTTCAGAAATTCGTGTGTGAGAAAAAAGAACGGGGAGCACGACAGTAATTGCTATCTCTTTTACTCTCATGGTCAAAAGTGAGGTTAGCTTTTTCTGTGGAATAGTCTATAGCGTATTTATTCCAACGCTGCCTCCAGAATAGTTCGTGCACCTTTCCAAATTTGGCTATATGAAGCACTTCTACTTCTGAATCAACAATAGAAAAGGGCCTATCAACATTTGTAAACAAACACTTCTGAGCCCTTTTTCTTGAAAGCCGTTCACTATACAAAGCCGAGGCGTTGTCATCATACAGGTTTGGGCCGAATTAATATTATGGTTTCATATGAAAACCGAATTTATCGACTAGCGACAATCGATTTTACTCTCATTCTGTATGTTCGGGACGGCGTGGAGTCGACCGAATAATTTTCAGTGGGACGATTGAGTGCTGAGTGACGAGCAACGACCTACAATCACACGACACAAATCTACACCGTTAGTATTGCTTAGGACAGCACAGTGAACACACGAGCCAAACAGTGAGAACAAGCAAGACACAGCACAGTTAAATTGTTAAACCTTTGTTGGACAGGACAGAAGCAAACGAATAGGATTAAAAATGTAAGCACATAAATCACCTGAATTAAACTATTGTTAATTTACTTATTGGTACCATAAACCTAACGAATTAAAATGAATTACAGCTAAAAGCGAACTCAAACATAAAATAAACGAGTTTGCTCTACGGATGGTCCGAAAGATATCGCCTGTGCCAACAAAATCTTTTAGATTTTTATTATCAAAGGATCAATAGCTTTGAAATAATTGTTGTTCAATCGTTCTTCACCACCCGGTAGCAGTTGACCACAATGGCGACAAACACAATTGTTTGTACATGCGGTCGGCCAGTCACTGCTGATGATGAGTTGAAACGGTGCTGTGAGTGTTTGCGGACCATACATACCGCGTGTGCGGCGGTCGGCCGTTCGATTGTTGGGGATTGCGACGTGTGTGTTCGGTGCTTGGAGCGAAATCCTCCATCAGTACGATCGCTGTCGAGACGATCCACCACTTCTTCAGCCCAGGCGAAGATTCGTCTGGAATTGAAGCGTCTGGAAGAGGAGAAAGTAATCGAGGAAAGAGCGGCACAGGAGAAGACCCTGCGGGAAAAGGAATACCTCGCCAAAAGATACGAGCTTATGCAAGCTCAGCTGGAGGAAGGCGAAGAAGCAGCCAGTTTCGGAAGCCGTCGCTCATTGTCGAGCATCCAAAAGGTGCATCATTGGCTCCAGGACAAACCAAACGTGAACATAGACTCTGGCATCGGGCACAATGAAATCCCCGCCGGTTCTACATCGCGAACAGGTACAATTCCCAAGTCAATTCCATATGTACCCACGACAGTCGCTGCGGCCTCAACCCCGAAATCGGTGCATCAGGAGGAGCTTACCTTCGGGCTCAATCAGAGCCGTCTGCTGAGTCAGGGTGCATCGAGGAGACATTCTTCCATGGCGAACAGCGAACAACCAGCAGCACTGCTGAATCCAGTGCAGAATCCGTTGGAATGGAGTTTAACTTGGGATATGCCCAGAGTTCCTCAACCTTTACCAAAAGGGCAACTCGCGGTAGACTTAAATGAAATTCAGCGGAAGTTCTGTGGAGTGCTATTACGTCCATCAAACCCGAATCAATCAACCGATTTGGTTAATACGTCGTCAGCAAGCGAGCCAGTAATGCAGAGAGACCAACATACCGCTAGTATACGGCCAGAGCGAATGGTAGGTGCCACGACATCATCACGGTATGGGCCGGAGCCGATCCAGGGAGCTCTGGGATTGCCTTCAAGCGAGCGCAACGATGTGTTTGGTCTCGAATCATCCATGAAGCAGATGACAACAGCAATTACCTCGGTGAGTCAATCGTGCTCGAATTATATGTTACCACAAATAAGACCAAACGAATTGCAACACAATGTGACATTCAACACACCAAAGCTTTCTTCATTTATTGAGCACACTCCCTTCGTTGATACCGAACCATACGACCCCCCTCATGATCCACGAAATATTGCATCTTCTTTCCACCCGATGCATAAAAGTACTCCATTTGTTCGCCCCACCTCAGCCCCCTTCGTGCATTTTGCTGATCCTACACCTATATGGTCGTCTGGTCCTCCAATGTCGTCTCAAGTACGTACGGTGCAAAGCAATTCGGTACCAGCAGTGTCATCCGTTGCAGCCAGCCAAGGTCCAGCGATAACTCAGCCATCTTTCGAGTCTCGTTTTGCCACTGAACAACCAGCAGAAATGTGGATTAGTACTCCTACTTCCGAACAACTCGCCGCCAGGCACGTCGTTCCCAGAGAACTTCCCGTCTTTTCGGGCGATCCTGTCGAGTGGCCGTTGTTCTTTAGTTGTTACCAGAACACGACTCAGCTATGCGGCTTCTCTCATGGGGAGAATTTGATGCGATTGCAGCGTAGTCTCAAAGGGAATGCCCTCGAATCTGTTAGAAGCCTTCTGCTGGAACCCTCGTCAGTGCCGATGATCATACGGACTCTTCAGACACTCTATGGGCGTCCCGATTTGATCATTAACTCTCTTCTACAAAAGGTACGCGGTACTCCGGCTCCAAAATCAGATAAATTGGAGACGTTGGTATCTTTTGGGCTTGCTTGCCAAAATCTCTGCGGGCATCTGCGTGCAGCGGGGCAACAGGCCCACTTTGCGAATCCAGCATTGCTACAAGAGTTAGTGAGTAAATTACCCGCCAATATTAAGCTAGATTGGGCGCTCTTTAAACAGAAATGTACATCTGTCGATCTTGGTGTATTCGGAGATTACATGGCTCAGTTGGTGGTTGCAGCTAGTGACGTTGTCCCTTTCCAATCGTCTGGCGAAGTTCGTGTACATCCAGAAAAACGAAGAGAGAAAGAGAATCTGTACGTGAATGCACACTCTGTTAGTAATCCAACGGAGAACATCTATAAGCGTAAACAAGGTAGCAGTTCCGAAAGTAAGCAGCAACAACCGAAACCATGCCCAATATGTGAGAAATCGGGACACAAAGTACGAGAATGCACTGTTTTCAAGGAGTACACTTTGGAGGATCGTTGGAAACGCGTACAGGACCGGTACCTATGCCGACGCTGTTTGGTAGCACATGGAAAATTCCCTGTAAAGCACCGCCATGTAGCGTGCAAGGCTGTGAAGAGCGACACCACAAGCTGTTGCACCCAGGAAAGCCGCAATCAACAACTCCGAGGGCGACTGAAATAGTTAATTTCCATTTCGAACGAAAGGAGACTGTTCTTTTCCGCATAATTCCTGTTACGCTGTTCGGCAAGGATAAATCCATACAAACTTTTGCGTTTCTGGATGAAGGGTCTTCTTCTACATTGGTCGAAGCTCATATCGCACGTGAGTTGGGAGTCAAAGGGATTGTTCATCCGCTCTGCTTGCAATGGACTAGCGACGTGGAACGTTGTGAGGATAACTCGCAATTGGTTCGACTTGAAATTTCAGGTCGAGGATCTTTGAAACGGTACGTACTGAACACCGTTCACACCGTAGACAAATTGTGCCTTCCCAAACAAAGTCTACCTTTCGACAGTTTGTCCAAACAGTTTCCATATCTCCGTGGTCTGCCTGTTGAGGAATATTGTGAAGCAACACCGACCATTCTTATTGGTCTGAATAATATGCACCTGAAAATTCCGCTTAAAATTCGGGAAGGTAAAGCCGACCAACCGGCTGCAACCAAAACCAGGTTGGGATGGACAGTGTATGGCCGAATTTCCGGTGAAGGTACCCTGTTAAACCAATGTCAACTGCATCTGTACAAAGAAACATGTAGTTCCGATGAAAAGTTGCACAGTCTTGTGAAGGACTTTTTCTCGGTTGAAAGCGTAGGGGTGGTTGTTGTTCCTATGCTGGAAGGATCCGACGAAAAGCGATCCAGGAAGATTCTGGAAGATACGACGAGTCGTCTTCCTTCAGGACGATTCCAAACAGGACTTTTGTGGAGATATGACCACGTTGAGTTTCCGGATAGCAGACCGATGGCAGAGCAAAGGCTTCGATCGTTGGAACGTCGGCTAGTACGGAACCCTGATCTGTATGAGAATGTGAAGAAGCAGCTAATCGATTACGTGCGCAAAGGGTACGCCCACAAAATAACACAGGAAGAGATGCTCGGTTCAGACCCCAATAAAGTGTGGTACTTACCACTGGGAGCCGTGGTGAACCCCAAGAAGTCTAACAAAGTTCGTTTAGTTTGGGATGCAGCGGCAACTGTGCAAGGACAATCTCTAAATTCTGCTCTACTTGTGGGACCTGATCTGTTGACACCCCTTCCATCTGTTCTGTCTCGATATCGTCAACGCCAAATTGCAATTAGCGGCGACGTTAAAGAGATGTTCCACCAGTTCGAAATCAGACCGGAAGACAAGCAGGCACTACGGTTCCTGTTTCGAGATTGTTCGTCGAAGGACCCGGACGTATATGTGATGGACGTTGGAACTTTCGGCGTGACATGTTCGCCTGCTGCTGCCCAGTATATTAAGAACCAAAATGCGAAGGATTTCGAAGCTGAATACCCCAAGGCGGCTGCCGCTATCATCCACAACCATTATGTGGATGACTATTTGGATAGTCTGGATACGATCGAGGAAGCTATGGATCTCGCGCTGCAGGTGAAGACAGTTCACGCTAAGGCTGGTTTCCACATACAGAACTGGATGTCCAGCTCTGAAGAAGTTCTCGCACGGGTCGGGGATTCAGCAGGAGAATCAGTGAAATGCTTCAAGGCGCATACGTCTGCAACTTCGGAACGTGTTCTTGGAATGAGCTGGTTGCCAGATACGGATGAATTTGCATTCAACGGACTCTTTCGGAAGGAACTGGCGTTATTACTACAGGGAAATGTCATACCGACGAAGAGACAGTTGCTTCAAGTGGTAATGAGCATTTTCGATCCACTAGGATTGGTGTCGCTAGTCGTTGTGCACGGCAAAATCCTCATTCAAAATGTTTGGCGGGCCCACATCGACTGGGATGGAGAAATTAACGACGATTTGTTCAACGAATGGCGTCAATGGATCCTTCTACTGGAACCAGGGATTGTCGAAAAACACAGAGTAGTGCAAAATAGGCAAGTGCTTCACCCAATTTCAAGTGTGCGTCTCCTCTTTCAGAAGAGCGCACAAAACGAAAGTGCGAGAGATTTCGTAGCAGCACGAGAGACAGATAGCCGCACATGCACTACTCTTTCAGAGACAAAGAGTAATGCACAGTGCTCTACTCAGAGCTCTACTCAGTGCTTTACTCTGTGCTTTGGCTCATGCTTTGGTATATGGTAGCAAAATGAAAAGTTTTGATGCTAGTAACAAAAAGGCATTGTATGGGTTCATAGAGGGAAAATTTTTATTAAAATTCTTATTCCCATACTAGTTCGGCCCATGCCGCCGTGTCTGTTTTTTGCACTTGTGTGCACAGAGACGACAAGAGAGAGTGCAATCGTTAGCACCCAAAGAGACGAGAGTTAATTCAAAATGAGATGTGCGGCTTTGAGCGCACGGCACAACAAGGGGTGCACGGGAGTACAGACTGCACTTTCACGTCTCTTTGAAATTTAATGTGCTGTCTCGTAGCAGCGCGTGCTGCACTCAAAGAGATTTGAGTCGCACCTTATCCCTGACTGGAACAACTGGACACCATCCGATTACCTAGGTGTTATTTCCCAGGATATCTTCCAGAAAGCTTCCAAACCCTGGAGTTGCATCTATTTGTGGATGCCAGCGAGGAAGCATGCGTAGCAGTTGCATTTTTCCGGATTGTTGACCAAGGCCAAGTGCGATGCGTCCTAGTATCGTCAAAAACTAAGGTTGCGCCGCTGAAGCCGCTGTCAGTTCCCCGTCTTGAGTTGCAAGCAGCCCTATTAGGAAGCAGATTGGCGAAGTCTGTAGTGGATAATCACTCTCTACGGATCAATCAACGATGTTTTTGGAGTGATTCCACCACTGTTCTTTCCTGGCTGCGGTCCGACCAACGGAAGTATCGACAATTCGTGGCGTGTCGTGTATCTGAAATCTTAGATTCATCGGTGGCTGAGGAATGGCGATACGTTCCCTCACGGTTAAATGTGGCTGACGATGCCACAAAGTGGAAGGAAGGGCTCAGAATCGATCGCAGCCACCGATGGTTCTGTGGACCAAACTTTTATACGAACCCTCAGACCAGTGGCCACAACAGAAAGCGGACCATGCGGAGGAACCAACAGCGGAGGAACTTCGACCTGTACACGTCCATCGACAAGGAACAACGGAACAGTTGGTGGAATTTTGTCGATTTTCAAAATGGGAACGCTGTCTGCGAGCAGTCGGCTACGCTCATCGTTTTATCGAGCATTTGAAGAGGAAACCTCGTAGAGAAAAACCAATGTCTCCTTCTTCCTTGATCGCGAGGAACTTCAACGCGCAGAGCGTACGATTTTCCGGTTAGCGCAGCTCGAAGCCTTTGCCGAAGAAGTAACCATCATGCAGGAGAATCAAAAGCATCCACTCGATCATCATCAACGTCTCGAGAAAACTAGCAAGCTCTACAAGGTATCACCTTTTTTGGACGATCACGGTGTAATTAGAATGGAAGGCAGAATTGTCGGTTTCCCAGAAGCCTCTTTTGACTTCAAGTATCCCACAGTGCTACCGAAGAACCACTCCATCACCCGGCTCATCGTTGACTGGTACCATCGGCGATTCAACCACAGCAATGGAGAGACGGCAGTCAACGAAATGCGGCAGAAGTTTCATTTGTCGGAGATGAGAGTAGCATTCAAAAAAGCTCGCAAGAGCTGTCAGTGGTGCAAAGTACGCAACGCGAGACCAGCTGCTCAAGAATGGCACCGCTACCAGAGGCACGAGTTACTCCAAATATCAAGCCATTCAGCTTCGTCGGCATCGACTACTTCGGACCGCTTTTGATCGTGCAAGGTCGAAACAAAATCAAGCGATGGGTTGCTCTCTTCACCTGTTTGACCATCAGGGCAATCCATCTGGAAATTGTGACCAGCCTAACAACGGAATGCTGCAAGATGGCGATAAGAAGATTTATTGCACGAAGGGGGCACCTTCGGAGATCTACAGCGATAGGGGAACAAATTTCGTCGGAGTCAGTGGTGAAATACGAGAGCAACTAAGAAGTATCAACCAAGAAATGGCTGCAACGTTCACTAACACCATCACACAATGGCGCTTCAATCCACCAGCTGCGCCACATATGGGGGGTCTTGGGAACGTATGGTTCGGTCGGTCAAGTGTGCTTTGGCTTCTCTATCTGTCGAACGTAAGCCTACCGAAGAAACGTTAGTCACATTGTTGGTCGAGGCAGAATCGTTGGTGAACTCGAGACCGTTGACCTACATGCCGCTCGAGACGGCAGAACATGAGGCTCTAACGCCAAATTGCTTCCTCATGCTGAGCACGAGCAGGGTAAATCAAGTTCCTACCCAACTGGTCGACGATAAAGTGACTCTTCGATCAAGTTGGGTCCTATATCAACGCCTGCTGGACCAGTTTTGGGCGCGCTGGGTGAAGGAATACCTTCCCACCATCACCAAACGGACCAAATGGTTCATAGACACCAAACCGGTTTCGGCCGGTGATCTAGTGATGATAGTAGAAGATCGGCTCAGGAACGGATGGATCAGAGGTCGAGTTCTTCGTGTGTTCCCAGGACGGGATGGCAGATGTCGCAGCGCTAATGTGAAAACTTCAACTGGAGTTTTTCGACGTCCTGTTGCAAAGCTGGCCGTCCTCGAAGTAGCTGATAATGCTCCACAAAACACGGAGCAATACGGGTCGGGGAATGTTCGGGACGGCGTGGAGTCGACCGAATAATTTTCAGTGGGACGATTGAGTGCTGAGTGACGAGCAACGACCTACAATCACACGACACAAATCTACACCGTTAGTATTGCTTAGGACAGCACAGTGAACACACGAGCCAAACAGTGAGAACAAGCAAGACACAGCACAGTTAAATTGTTAAACCTTTGTTGGACAGGACAGAAGCAAACGAATAGGATTAAAAATGTAAGCACATAAATCACCTGAATTAAACTATTGTTAATTTACTTATTGGTACCATAAACCTAACGAATTAAAATGAATTACAGCTAAAAGCGAACTCAAACATAAAATAAACGAGTTTGCTCTACGGATGGTCCGAAAGATATCGCCTGTGCCAACGCTGTACGTTATACCTAATGTCGGAAGTAGTGCGCTCTATGGCGCATCAGATGCGCCGTACAGCGCACTACTTCCGACATTAGGTTTAACGTACAGAACGAGAGTAAAATCGATTGTCGCTAGTCGATAAATTCGATTTTCAACTGAAACCATAATAAGATGAATTCACCTCAGCTTTGTTTCTGCACCGATAGTTCAGCATGGTAAATATCGGGTGAAAGCGAGAAATACTCATGTTGGATCGTCAACTTTGACGCCTGCTGTAGTCCAAACCACTTAATAAAAACAGTTCAAATTTTGTCCACATTAATTTCTGTATTGTTTTAAGCCATGGAGAAATTTTTAATATCCTACCTAAATTTTTCACAGAAAAAGGGGTTTTTGAAATTGTTATGTCAAAAATGACTTTATTCACATATGTTATGATAACTTCAAATTTATAAATTTCATCAACATAAAATTTTGGTCACATAAGGTGTATACATTATTTATAGTGATGTCAAAATTTCAGCAAAATATATTGATAATTGACAAAGTTACAGAAGGTTGAACAACGCGTATTTTGGAAGCAAAATTTTGCTCGGCTTTTTTTTGCTACTGAGTGTACACAATGTCAATTATTTTCGCCTTAAAACTATCGGCAGACTAATTTCAATCTAGAACAACACACGGTGAACTAGTTCGATTGATCACAATGATCTACAATTAAATCAAAATTTTATACCGAAAATACTCTCACAATGATAATTAATTGAATTAAGTATACTTTAACGCTGCTTGTTTTTAATCAAAAGTTGAAGCAGCAGAAAAAGACCATGCTAAATCCCATCATCGTCATCGTTTGCTTTCCTCGCGAACGCCTGCATAAAATTCCAGTATAATCGCAATGAAAGCAACTTCGAGCTGCTTTGATGTGCAAATATAATGGATCTCTTGGTGGCTACAGTTTTCTCGACTGAAAATTAATTTAACTGTTATTATGTGCCCAAATTTCTAATTACAGCATTCGTCCTTTGGGAATGCGCCATGAACTACTGTCTGCATTTGGAAATGTTGTATGCGATGCGATGCTCTGCGATTTATTATGGTAAGTCCATGATGAGTCGTAAAATGTCCGTCATTTAGATTGATGGGTTTAGATTGATGATGGGTCATATCATTTTATATTATCCACAACACAAATGTTGGACACTGATAAAAAACTTCAGTTTCATATTTTTTCACTTCAATTATGCATCTTATTACAAAATCAGATTGTTGTTCTTGTATAACATGTGTAACATAAGTCCTGGCAATACTTTCAGGCGTTTATTTGACAGCATTAACAAACACACAGATGTCAACCAATGTACTTGTCACGCTCATTTGTGTTCCTACTGAACTGTCAAACTCAAATTGCGCAGTAGTTTCCATTAAAAATTTCTTACAAGCTGGATTTACGAGCACAATTCGCCAACCTTTTTGGACGGCTTAGTACAAGTGAAATTTTGAGCGTGTTCAAAGACGAGCCAATATCAAAATCAACAATATACCGTGTTTTGAAAGATTGTCGTGATGGTAAAGAACCAGAAAATAAAAAGAAAAGTGGTCGCCCAACAAAATTCAGTGCCAGAACAACGAAAAAACTGCGGTCAAGCGCTGAAAACAAGGTTGGCCAATCAACACGCAAATGAGCACGAAAATTTCAGGTTTAATGAGCACCAATTGTTTAATCGAATCAAGCGGAAGATGAAAGAAATAGGCATAGACACCGTCCAGAACCTGATTCCACATGTTCGCCGTATACTGCGTAAAATCGAAGATAATGGTCTATTGAGCGTACTGTACATATATTTTTCAACAATTTATTAATAGAATAAAATACCCTGAAGAGCATTTTAAAAGCCGATTGCTTGATTTCAAGTACCATGCTTTTGAATTTTTCCCAGGACTTATGTTACATATGTTATTAACATCACAAAAAAAAATCGAGGCATTGTGCGACTGAATTAAATTTTCTAATAAGACTATAGACTGTTCCAATAATTATAAATACACTGTGAAAATATATAATAACGCATAACATATTCTAGTTTCACCGGAATTTCACGTTGAATTAGGCACAAACATCATATTCGTTTGATTTGACTACCTATATTTATGTTGTTGTTGTAGAACCCCTTGGTGCCAACTGCCTTGAATATTGCACACTAAGAATATTTTATAGAAATCTTTTCCGAATTCTCAACAACTGAACGTCCGGTTATCCGATATTACGGATTTCGGTAAAATTTCACCGAAATCCGGTAATTTTTTTACAGATAACTGATTCACTGAAATCCGTTAAATTGGATTAGTGAACGTTCAGCTGTTGAGAATTCGGTAAAATTTTACAGATTTCTGTAAAATAATCTAAGCGTGTGTACCTTGAAATACATTCTTGCGATTTTAGGTACTAGAATCTTCGTTTTTGTTTTCATTCACTGTGTTACACCCCGTTCGCACTACAACCTATATTTTGTGATATAAAGTATCTTGATATCAAATGCCAAGCACATTATTTTCAGTGAAAACTAGATGCATAGATACTGATCTCAAGATACTCTATATCACGTAATATAGGCTGTAGTGCGAACGGGGTTTTATAGCGACAGGATGTTTGGGGGGTTCTTTGATGTGAGTTTGGTTTTTGGGGTGAACCATAAGGCTTGGGACCGATGTGCTGGTACTTCCTGAGCCAAAAACTTTATCTACTTTCTTCATGACTATCCAGTCCCTGATAACCCTGATACGGTTTTGGAAGGTGTGAGTAGACAAAAATGCTGCAAAATAACTTGATATTTTAGTTTGTGCTCATAAAACTAACGTGTATAAAAAGGAACATAATTTGATGATATAATAAACAATATATCCAATCTAATACAAGTTGAGTAGACTATTGCTTGCTTTCAAGCAGACATTGCAATGCATTGTGATATTAAATTTTTGCTTACTCCATTCACACTTAGAAAATTTTACAGTATTCGGTAATGTTTTACCGAACTTTCAACACCTGAGCGTTCTGTAATCCGATTTACCGGATTTCGGTGAAATTTTACAGTATTTCCGGTAAAAAAAATACCGGAACATGTGAAATTTTACCGAAATCCGTTATTGATCCGTTGTTGAAAGTTCGGTAAAAAATTACCGAATACGAGTAACGTCATGCGTGCCAAAGAAAGACTTAGGCTAAAAACATACTTGAAGCAGAAAAAACCCAAAAGGAACCCAAAACAGGCCGCGTCCGTGAAACCACGGGACCGCAAACTCTACGATTCGTTATTGTGTAGAAATTCTGGGTGTATAATAATGGACGATGCAACCACAATGGATAATAATGGACGATGAGACCACAATTCTATACTGTAAGCGAAGACAAAGACATACCCGAAACGGAGAAGGCAATTTTTACCGAAAAATTCGGTATGAAGGTTATGGTTTGGCAGGCAATATGCGAGTGCGGTAAAACATCTAGTCCGTACATCACAACGGAGACGATGAACATTCAGAAATACGTTAAGGAATGTCTCCAGAAGCGATTATTGTCGATGATCAGGCAGCACGAAGGTCAAGTAGTGTTTTGGCCTGATTTGGCGTCATGTATGTCAAATGTATGTTTCGTGCCGAAAGACATGAATCCGCCGAACTGCCCGGAGGCACGGCCAATCGAGACTTTTTGGGCTTTAACCAAAACAAAGCTTTGAAAATTCATAAAACCAGCGGACGACATCCAAAAATTTAAAAAAGATTGACCAAAAGTGGTCAAAATAGTGGGAAGTACCACTATGCAGAAGCTAATGGGTCATGTTCGAGGAAAAGTTAGGAGTATTGGCTATGATTAAATATTTTGATTAAACGAGAGTAAAATATCATATAAAACACAAATACAAATATGATTTGTCAAATAAAATGATTCAAACTAAAACAACATGACTTTTTTGTTATTATGAAAGTGTGCTTATACTTTCTGGAACAGTCTATAGATTTTTTCGGTTCCGATAACAGAGTTTTTTTTTCGCATTTATAAGTTCTCGAATGTCATTGAAGAAATAATTACTCTATATGATCAGATAAAAAGAATAATCAAAGAAGTCAAAAATCCACACTTTATATGCTTTATACTGACATTCGCATCGTTTCCTTCGTTAGTTTTCATCATCAACTCGTCATTGTCACCGCAAAATTGAAAAAATCGACAGTCATTTTCGACGATCAAAATAACATTAAAAATTTTCACAAAATAAATTAGAACAGATGATTTTTCTTCCACTATCCCGCATTTAGAGAAATCACGCTCTTCCGAGTTACCTCTGTACGCTCCTTCTTACCTTCTAAAGGTTATCCTGCACGAGTTATACGCGGAGTGTTTCACCATGCCTACATATACAGACACACATGATAGAAACCTACCAACATGAATAATTCTAGCTATCAGATTAGGAATTCTGTGCTACGATCCATTCACGCGTGGGAGGATTCCTCTTCGCAGGCAGTGTAACGAGTTGTTTTCATTGGCATAAGATAATATACGATAGATAGAAGGTATGGGTGAGAGAAGGATCCGATGGAATTGTTTTGGGATGTGAAGGAAAATCTCGTTGCGTTGATTCGCGAATGAAGCACACAGGAATCGGAAATCAAATAAAATGTTTGTGTTTTTGCATTTTCTTCGGATTCAGCCAGATTTGCAATTTCCCAACAATGAAAATGTTCTCTATTTTCTCATCGGAATGAGAGTATGTTCCTTTTTTATGCCGAGGATCCAATTGCAGTGAAAATAATCCCATAATCCTTCATATTTCTAGATGATTTCCATTCTTTCTCTTTCACTGGAGCGCTGAGCCAGGAAAACACAGCAGGCTGAGAATTTAATTGTGCTGCTTCGACTGCTTCGATGTCCGTAGTTTTCTTCAAGCTTCAACCTCATTCTCGGAATGGAAATCTTCCACCTGGACACTCGCGCACTTTCACGGTTCGGCTAGCGGAAAATTATTTCTGACCAAAGCTTGAGCCAAAGCTTTGACACCGTTTGGCTGAACAAAGAACTACCACTTCCACGTACATACACAGTACTCCACTCTGGGCAAAGGGCGCGGGTGTTTTGGGGTATGGGACTACACAAAAATATTGAATCTTAGAACAGTGCACGAGAAAAATCACTTGACATCCACTTCGAACGGCTTCGTAACAGAGAATGAAGGTTATCGGGAGTTTTCTCGATGTTTTATCTCAATGCGGAATTGGATGGGAGCGAGAAAATGTGTTGCATCTCGGAGCATTTGTGGGTGGTGGGTATGAACTTATTGTCAAACGCCTTATCATGGATGGCAGTGGGTGGAGGGACCCCAACATAAGTTACTCTGATATGCGACCGGGAGCAGACGAGGGAGAAAGTAAGCAACATGTGTCGTGTGTTTTCTCCGGTGAGAGTATTACCGTCAGAGTTCCCTCACAGTTTGGGGTTATGTTCTGCCAGTCTGTTGATGTGTCGTCTTTGTTTATTAACCGCCAGCTGAGAAAGAGAACGCAGCTGGTTTCAATCGCCGTCATCAAAATGTCGATGAGAAGCAGTCCTGCTGATTCGTCGAGGTGCGTTTTGATGTTGCTACTCACGGATCATCGGAGAATCAGCCTCTCGCAAAAGAAACTTAGCCACGAAAACAGCGTCTTTTGTTTAGAATGTTTCTAAAGGGAGTTCCGTTTAAAACCCGTACACACAAATTTCATTCTCAAAACTCTAGTTTTTATCCGATTATTACCGAATTTTCAGGAAGTAAAATTAAAGTTCGTTCTGGCGTTCTGTTCCGAAAAATATATATACACTTTCATTCTCAAACAAAAATGACCATTCTGTGATATTTGAGTATTTTATTCTCAGTAAATAACAATGTTTTCTTTCGATCTTCATTTAAATTTGCTTGATCTTTCGCAGGGCAGGCAAGTTCTCCAACTTCTCCCTTAACACTACTCATAAGCTTCTGCACAGTGCTTCCTCTTACCATTTTCACCACTTTTGACCAATTTTTCTTAAATTTTTCAACACTATCCGCTGATTTCATGGGTTTTCTCAGCTTCGCCTTCGTCAAAGCCCAGAATGTTTCGATTGGGTGAATATCTGGCCAGTTTGATGGATTCATCTCGTTTGATGCAAAAACGACATTGTTTCTTTTGTACCACTCTAGTGCATATTTAGAGTAATGGCAGGAAGCAAGATCAGGCCGAAAGATTGTAGGCTTGTTATACTGTTTGATCCTACCCTTAGCAACCTTTTTACAGACACTCCTTTGCGTAGATTTGGCCATTAATTGTGTCATTCGTAATGATTGGACGAGACATTTTTCCACATCCGCATATGACCTGCCAAACTATTGTCTTCTTGTCGATTTTTTCGGTGTTAATGGCTTTCACTGATCCTTTCCCTTTGGCGAGCTATAAAACTGTGGTCCCGGCTCAGGAGAAAGACCACGCATTTTAGAACTTCCGATATTTTGTTATAAGATCTCCCTGAAATTGAATTTCAACAACCAACCTTATAAAAATGCAATTTTTTTAAAAGAACAAAGAAGAAAATCCTCCATGTTTTCATAAGACAAACATGCATCGTCCAAAATGATTTCTATGTAGGTTATGTAGGTTATGTTATAAAAACGGGATCGTCATTCTAACCGGCGCGCCTCGGGATTTGATGGTCGTTGTCAATTTTAGTTTGGCGAAGCCTAGGCTAGGCGGCGCTGATGTTCCAACGATTTGCTTTTAAAAATTTACACTGTAAATTGAGAAAAGAATGTTCGAGCCTGGATGTCGGTTCTCTGTAATTATATGTCATAAATATTATTTCCTCTGAAAACATAATTAATGATTGTTCATGTCAAAACAGGATTTTTTTAATTAGTTCGTTATTTTTAAGGGCTCGGATATGTGTAACACTTTGCGGAGCCGCGATATTCAATATTCTTGTTAACAATGCCTTACTGTTCGATGTTAGTAAAAATGGGGTGCCAATTACTCGGCAAATTTATTCCAGCGATTTTCCACCTTCTTGTTCCCGTCCAAAAAGTAATTTTCCGGAAGGTCTGCAAAGTACTCCTCCGCGACGTCAATGCTTGCCTCGCGTGAGCTGACTTTTTTTATTGATGAGCCATTTTTTGAGGTTTGGGGACTGATAATTGTCTAAAGGAACCAAATCGGGTGAATACGGTGGATGCGGAAGCAATTGGACCCGTATGTCATTTATTTTAGCCGTGCACAGTGGGCATAGTTGAAGCTGTAATAGGACTTTTGCCCTACTGCCCTACTTGCCCTACTTCATCCTACATCAGTGTGTTTTTCAGGTTTTATCTGTACAACTACAATCTCCGCTGCATATGCGCTGCGACTTGCTTAAAAAT
The DNA here is from genome assembly GCA_034211315.2 of Aedes japonicus. Lineage (NCBI taxonomy): Eukaryota > Metazoa > Arthropoda > Insecta > Diptera > Culicidae > Aedes > Aedes japonicus. The sequence continues at coordinate 6,206 of JASCZW010010041.1, read as the reverse complement.
GTGTGTATCTTACGTGAAAATCTCTAAGAAATCTAATGAGTCTCGTTTCATGCTGTGCCTTAGCCGAAAAATAGTTCATTTTGCCCCATTTCACCCTAAATATGCGTATTTTAGTTTTTACCCCTAGAACTTTCCCCTTTAACTAAAATCTCTGCTGTATTTTTTGTCTAGAAAGCGTGTAACTAACGTAAAAACGTGTGAGGAATCGAAAAGAGCTAGTTTTATGCTATGTCTTGACCGAGAAATAGTTAATTATTCCGATATTCCCCAAAAATATGCGTTTTTAAGTTTTTACTTCTAGAACTACAACTGCCGTTATAAAACGTGGCTGTTTAACTCAGTAATTACTCGTTTTGCTGTTCTGCTCCCTTATTGTTGAAAGAAAGTAAGATGAATGCCTCACTGTTTTCATCAACCGGAGGACCTCAAGAACCGATAATATCCGAAAAGATGAAATAATGGTCTGTGGGTACGTCAAAAATTATCCCCAATGCGAAATACATTGCTGCCAGCTCAGCAACATATACAGAACAAGGTTCCAGAAAAGGCTCTATAATAAAGCAACAAAAAAAAGGTTCCTGAAGTTTCCGGAAGGCAGATGAGTATTCACAGTAGACACCGAAACCAGTGGATCCATCAATGCGCGACCCACCAGTGAAAATTTTGCTATTGCAATTGACATGTTGGTACTTTTCAATAAAAATATGGGGAATTAAAATAGGTCGAAGTTGATCTGGAACTCCTTGAATAGCCTGTTTCATGGAAAGATCATAATCAGTAGAAGAACTGTTCTGGCAGCACGGACGATGACAGCTGTCAGAACACAGCTAGGCGCAGAATCCAGCTAGGTGAAACGTTGACAGCTGTCGGTACAATAACCATTGTATATATACACTATAGTGCCCAAGACCGAAGACTGAGAATGCCTCGATTAGCGGTTAGTGGAGCATTTTACAATTATTTCTACTAGTCTATGGAATATTAAGTTGAAATCTAGTTCGGTTAGGCAAATATACATCTGAGTTCATCGTACCCTAATTGCATAACAATAGAATTTGTTAGTGTGGAATTGATACAGTTGATAGTGTGGAACGGGTGCATCAGCTATTACCAGTTTAAGGAACTACAGGAACCGAGGACTTTCTGGCAGCCGCAGTCATGAGCAGCATTTATTAACTTTAATAAGTTCACTTGATATTGTTCTTTCATTGTATTCTCCCATACGCGGGGTAACGATCTGTGATGATGTTGTTTTGAGAAGGAAATAATTTCTCATCACCATGAGGCTCTAGGAGTAGACAGCATTTTTTTTTGCTAGAACAAAGTTGTTAATGCCTGGAACAGATATACAACGTACAGCGTTGTACTCCTTTAGTCTAGTACGTGTTTTTTAGTACTGGATTAAAGTATTTGATAGTTCGTACAACGCTGTACGTTGTATGTCTGTTCCAGGTATAAGAGAAAGTATTGATAGTTCCGTTAGCTCACGGCAGGCTGTGAAAATTGAATAGAAGTAGTTTTTGAAATTGAGCGGAGGGCATTGTGAGGTAGTATTTCGAAACAGCAAACACAAACTTTTATCAAGCATCTCCATGCGGGGTAGGTCAAGGCATGATCGAATGCACCACCTTGACTGGTTAAATAAGTTGCCTGCCTGGTCACTTTCAAAAGGTAATGTGACTAATTAACCTCGAGCTAGCCACGAGTAATTGGTGCCCCACTTACTAACACCAAAAGCTAATAATTGTAAATAACAATTTTGAATATCGGCTCAGCAAAGTGTCACACATGTCTGAGCATTGCATTCCAGAATTTCAATGGTAGACGAAACAGAATCTGAAAGGCGCCCCATGCCTTCCATAACGTTTTCACACGTCAGGCTCGCTGCAGAAACCACACCATCCATCTTCACAACTCGAGATGGAATGTAGACGTAATACTCGCTGGTAATAGCGTGCCCTTAAATCATCTTCAGTAGAAAAGACGGCTGGATTTCGACTGTTGAAAAAAAAACGTAGTGCGGCGTGCGAAGAACACTATGGTGGAAGAAGAATATCTCGTTGCGAATGGAATTGATGTGGTGATGCATATCGGTTCCATTATCCTCCGTGAGAAACTTTGGAATAAAACTTTCCAGAAGTACAAGAACCGTGTCCTAGTGGATAAAGGTTGGAAGGTCCCGGATAAACATAACCATACAATTACAATACAATAATATAAAATAACCCTAAACTCTAGTTCCGACTATAAATCTTATTGTTCACGAATCAGATAAATGAAAAATGCATATTGTCATTACAATAGATCTACAAATCACTCCACATGCCAGGATTTTCAACAATATACAATATATAACACTGATAAAAAAATCAAATAATGAAAATATTAATTCAAAGTTATACATTTTATATGCTACCGCCACATCTGTTTCATATCAAATAACATAATATTTATTTGTGTTTCACTTGAAACGTATTATTTTGATACATATTTTCCATTTTCAATCCCAATGAAAAGTATGTGTCTCACCTTATGACTGAAAGGTTTAATATTTGCCACATACTATTTATTGGGTTTTGGATTAAAAATGTCAAAATGGCGCTCAAAAGCATTTCGTCAGTTGTGCTGCAATGACGAACTGCTACAGGTTGGATCAGGTATATGCTATAAATAATAATCGCCTTTTTTTTAGATACAGTTGTGTTCATTATTGGGTCATTATAGATTAAAGGAGAGTACGATGAACATTTTTTAGCGTATGAAATCCAAGAAAAAAATTGGTGCACCAATTGCAACGGGGCTATCACCAATCAAACGAATCTAACCGAAGCGCAAACCAATTGTCAAAACAAAATTTTCTCCTACTCGATGGCTTACGTGTCTTTGCTTTGTAAGAAAAGGGTTTAAAATGTTTGGCTAACTTTTCACGCAAATTAAAAAAAACTTAATGCGTAGGAATATGCGTGCTGATCTTGCAACTAGGTATGTAAATATATTTTTGAATTTCCGATCCAGAAGTGATAGAAGTATTTTTTTTCGGTTTTGTCCATACTAAAGTTCATTCGTTTTCATACCATGCAACTCGGCGCAACTCGGGCCCATCCATCGCTATGATGGATACCATCTTTCCTTCTATATAGAAAGTATGTGTCAAAGTTATGATTTGTATCTCTCTTTTCGATGAATACCATATTTCCATCTTTATTGCAAGTATGTGCCGAGCTTATGATTTTCATCTCTCGTTATGATAAATGTCATGTTCCATCATACAAACGTTATTAGATCTGTTGCATCAAAACCACAAGAATTTCGTTATAGTTTTTATTGGAACTGCCTCTTAACGTTTATAATCATATCGAATAGATTTTATTAGTTAATCGTTATGGCAAAAAATTATAAGTTTTTCAAACACATTTGTTATGAATATTTTTATCCGTGTAGGGTATTATAGGGGTATGTGGATTATAACATGGTTCGATAATAAATAAAATAATATACCGGCATTTAATTTATTTTTTAATTTTGACAAGCGAAACTATCGAAAATGAATGATGAAAATTAATGATTGCAAGACAACACCACCCTATTTCACCATGAAACACGCTACAAAAAAACAGACTACCTAAACCAACGAACCAACCATTGATTTCTAGCATACAAAAATTGACATATATGTCATAATGGGAGCCCCTGTAGCTGAAAATTAAGTGCTGTCACTTTGCATAAATGTCACTTTGTAAAACTGCATGTCGGTTTGTAAAAATAAAAATTATTAGTTTTTTCTTGTTTAAAAATCGAGAAAAAATAGTTGAAATTCATAAAAAATATGTTTGTGTTAGGAAGAACGCTAATCATCGATACAGTTGGAAAAAACATGTTTTTTTTTAAATTAAAACCCCCTATTGTGAAACAATACAATGATTGATGTACAATTATTTTTTCTATAGTTAAGATACATAACAATCCCCTTTTTCTATTGTCGATGTCTCAATTAACATTAGATTCTATTGTGGGAACAATAACTCCTATTGCCATCTTATTGTTGTGAACAATGCTATTAATTGTACATACTATAGATTCTATTGTATGGTTACAATACATATAATTGTAAACCTATGAGTTTTTTTTATTCGGGGTACTATCTGAGGAATTTTCTATTTTTCGTAAGAACAAAAATGATTCATTGCGCTGGGGAAAAGTTTTTGAACATAATTAGTAAGCTGTCTGTTTTTTAAATTCATTTTTGTTTTTGCTTGTTTTCAAATCATGTTCTCAGAAAAAAAAAATGGAAAAATCTACGGGACACTTAAGTCAGAGCGTTGAAAAAGAAGCCAGTGACCAGATCGGGTGATACGGGTAATAGTTCTTGTTGTAGCACCCCAGGTAGCATTTCATCTTCATGAAGTTTTTGAGGCAGCAAATGAAGCCTAGAAAAGCAAGCGGAAGCCTAAAAGCTCCTCCACCAGCATACAAAAACGACGATACCGAGTACGGCTGAGTGGAAATGTTGGAAGAAACGATGGGGTGGTTTGAAGCTACGCACACCTCAGGAGTAGGAAGCTCGTCGAGCGACTCTTGAAAATCAAGAACAGGAAACTTGAGCTTTTTGAGAAAAAATACTACAAGGCACAGCCAAATGAAGTTGTACGTAAAGGTCGGTATCGTGTTCGAAAGAAATTTCCTATCCCAAGTCCATGTTAAATTCCGTTTACTGAAACGGAAAAATAAAGAATCGAAAAGAAATTTCTGCACCAGTATTCACCTGAAAAGAACGAAAAATAAAATTGGAATTTGTAAGGTTTCCACGTAAACTAATGGGCGCTAAAAAAATACACTCAAAACGGGTATAATCAATTCCGCTATTAAAATTACCCAGCTGAAATAAACCAAGACTGAAAAAGGTGCCACCTATTATGAGACACTCTGTATGTTAGTCCCAAACATATGTTCGTTCTTTGTGTAAATACAGCTGTTCTGGCAACTGTGTTTTGCCATCGAATTTAATTTTTTTTTAATAATTTACATTTTTTTGAATAATCTAACGGATACCCAGGAGCGTGGAAGAGAAGTGCCTGTTTTTGACAATAAATGCAATGTTGTTGCAGAAGTTGGTGAAATTTGGTTATGTTTGCGAAAACGGAAGTCAGCCAACTATGATGTACTCACGTCGAACCTTGTTGTCTTAGAGAATTGCAGTGATGCCAACAAACCTTTTAGAACGGTAGTTAATCCAGCGGATGGCTTGAGAAGGAGCTAGAAGCGATCGCATTACTTAGCCGGAGACTTTGGGACGATGACCGAGAACCTTCTCACTGTAAATACATAACAAAACAAAAGAAGCAGTTCAATGGTTCAACTGGAACAAAAGTGAGGGTTTAAGTGGCCTTTGCGTCGTTGTTGGCAGGAACGGAGGACTCAGATACGAGTCAAGGTGAGTAGGGAATGGGCAGTGTAGATTTGTCATACAAACTACAAGATAGTAAAGATTATCAGACATTTGTTCATTAGCTTGTGAAGTCTTTGAGCAATTAGAGTTGTTATACAGCATTAGTCTGGTTTATGTTCGAACCGTATTTCTTTTACATTTTTTTTTGTATTAGGAATACGGTTTAAATGAAAACAATAATATGGGTGATAGTCTTCGAATGGATTTGAATTAAAAATAATAGGTAACGAATTTTCTTTTATTTATTTAGTGCCCTGTGTGTGCTAGACGATAATTCACTCAGGTACCGGCCAACAGAGTGAGGCTATCTATATTTGAGTTAGGAAACCATCGTCGGCCGCTGCCTTTGTTGAATACCTACGCTCTGAAATTCTTCAACGAGTTTGGATGATCTAACATATTTAATATTGAGCTTCGGAGCCCAAAGTCTTGAATGATGGTTTCAATCTGCTCATTCAATAAGCAATGCACCACATTGCAGACTCCGATTGCATTGTACGCCCTTGACGACGATCTCGTTGTGGCGCCATTAAATCGTAACCCCACGCTGTGCCCCATTATCCTTGCGCGCCGCGCCAGAAGTGTCTTGCTGTTAGCTTGAAAGGCATAATTTTCCGATGGTGACTGCTGAATAAATGAAGACTGAAGCTGCCTGAACACATCTTTTACATTTACGAAATCCTTGTTCTCAAATCGACATTGGTGGTGTTGCTCGATTTTTGCTATGCCATTGACGTATGCAACTCGTTCGAGATATGTA
>JASCZW010010040.1:12500-38852 GCA_034211315.2 Aedes japonicus | reverse complement strand
TAAAATAAAGATGAAAACTGTCAATTTGTTTAATTCAGGCATTATTTTCTGAAGTCATAACAAACAAACAAACGATTCACAGTTCATCATAATTTGAATCGAACTTCAAGGTTCTAATTTTCAAACATTAGCAAACTTGTTGGAAAAAAAAATTGTCAATTTTTTCACACTTCAGTAGTGAGCTTTTGAATAGGCATGAAAAGTGCAAATATGCAAAGAGCATCGAAACAGCTACCCTAATTAATCAAAAACTTTTGCTGCATTGGAGAATATATATTTCATTAGGGGTAGCATTTCTTCAATTTCACGGAAATTATCACTTCCCAAGCGAGTATTTTGCATGCTCTGAACTTGGTATTAGACAAGCACTTTCACATTAATTCCACATTAGTAGTTGAGAGCAATTCGAGCAATTCGAGCAATCAAACTTTCTGTTTCGTCAGACACATTCATAAATTTGATGTCATGAGAATTTCCATTCGTCGAAAAGCCTTCGCATGCGTACCATTAATCGAACCCACCGCCTACAGTTTATCATTAATGTTCCTTCACTGACTAGGCTTTGAAGCCCCCTAGTGTGGCGGCCGTGACATAATTAATAAGAGCCCATACATCATATTTGCTGAGGTCTCATTTGCGTAGGATGAATGCCACACTTCTCTGGTCGGTAATCGAGCCAGTTAAAGCATGTGAAAACACTCAGCTGCCAAAATTAATGGGATAAACTTTTGGGGCACAACCATCTGCGAATCAATCATCGGATGTGGTTAATGGCTATAGAGCTTATAGCATTTTGGAACTTTAAAACTGAATATGTGGCTCAACAGAGAAATTCGCGATACGAAGGCGGATTTAATTGTGGTAGCCGAATGGAAAATACCACAAGAATTTTGTCTTCCGTTCAGTAACGAACAAGCTACTTTTGAACAATGTAGAAAAGCTTTACATTTTATGACGCAACAAATATATATTCTGGGTATTTTAATCGTGTTGAAAAATTATGTAGAATTTTGAAAAACTTTAAAGAATACAAGACACAGCAAAGAATTGAAATGAATATAGGCTCATCAATCATGGGGCATTCCACGGAACTATACAAATCCATCCTGGTCGACTATTTCTGATTTGGATGAATGATGATGATGATGATGATGATGATGAAATACTACCATTTATTGTAGCAAGGAAACTTTCCATATCATTAACATTAAAACGATTTGATCAAAATTTTATAGTTGTTTGTGATCATCAAGCTCATGTATGAAGGGCCAAACACGTTTGAGTGGGCCCATAAGCAGAGACACTCACGCGAAACCTTCGAATATAGGGATCCAAATCTCCTATTATGAGCAAGTTCACACCCACAGCACTAAAATCGAGCCCTCGATTGACAGAATAAACCCAATCGATGGGATCGAAGGGTCCACCCTTGTCCGTGAAATTTCAACAATAGGGAGGAAGCAGTCCTTGCTTCCTATCCAAAATCGTTTCATTTGGGTGCCCTGATGGTCCTTCTCTTTCTCTGTTATATATTATGTCATGTATATTTAGAATATTTTGTAGTGGTCACATGATCACTTAAACTAATTTGATTTTTTTCAAAAACTAACATTAAATCTATTTACAAGCATTGGTGATTGACAATTTGTTTGCCATTATATCTTTTATAGTTGACTTTAGCTGCTGAATTGAGAACATTCAGGTTTCTTTTATATTAAATTTTATTAATGTGGACGATTTTAATGACAAAATTTTCGTTGGGCACTCCAAAAAGGTTTTTCGAAAAACGTATCGGTTCAACCAAAACAGATTTTTTTTTAAAGCTGTACTTCAGCCTACTCATGAATAAAGGGCACCCCTACATGCGTATAAAACCATAAATAGGAGTGTGAAGCAGGGGTTCAAACCCACCAACTGACCGCAAACGCCCGTAGCACCGAACTGCATCGATGCGTGCTGGAGCGTCATCCGGAATCGGAAAGCAGTGGTGATATGAAATTATCAATTGTCGTATTTGACAACTGTGGAAATTAAACAAACACAAATACTGTGGTGTCCGCTTGCTGCTACTGCACTGCCATTGACCTTGTTTCGCGGTTCGCATCGTCTCACGCTGGCCATTGAGAATGATTGAGTAGTAAAATGGAAATATTTGGTGAATGCATTCAACTGTGTTTGCTTTGGTCGTTGCGGGGTGATTCACCGTCTTTTCATGTATTTGATTAGTTTGGTGGGGAATCGAAGGCAAACGGAACAGAGGAGAGGAGTATGGGATTGGCACATCGTTGCCTTCTCTAAGTAATATGAACTGTCAGTTGGGTCCTGAGAGTCACATATAGATGGTGCTTGTTTTCATCTTATTTTCAGATAATACCCACCTTGAAGAAACACCTATCAACATTTCATGACATTCTGTTAATTAGTTTGCGCTAATGTTGACGCTATTTTTGTTATATTTAAAACAATGGGTCAACTTTTTCAAACAATTTCGCGTAGTATTTTTACACTGTATCTTGATGGGGGAAAATACCGTTCAAATGAAACAATGGCATGAAAAGTGTTAAAAGACCTCCGATTCATAACAAACAGCAATAAAACGTTGGTTTGCTGACTTCAAAAGTGCACTGAAAATAGAATTTAGTTCATACTACATAGTTTCAAAGAAATACTCAATTTTCTGCGTTGTCAAATGCACACCAAGGGATTGCCAGTTTTGGCAGAAATTAATGGGATATTCCAAGTTAAGTAAAGCTGAATACCGCCTAAATCAGATCTGTTGTATAGAAAATTTCCAACAATGTAGCACGGCGTATGAAAAATAACAAACAATTTCGATGTTTATGCTTGCTTTGACTTGGAATTAAACGATTCCCTAGCAGCATACGTGTTGCAATTTGGTAGAAGTAACTTCAATGTGACTCAATTAGGTCACAATTAACCCAAGTAGCACACTACGGTCATAATTAGTTGTAGTAACTTGATTGCGACTTAACAAGTCATATGTATGTTATCTCAACCGCTAGGGAAGTTGCTGCAACTAATTAAAACGGTTTGGTGTTGCTTGGGTTATCAGCATGCTTTGTAACGGCAATAGGTCGAGCGGGGAAACTTGCAAACCTTTTCAATCGCGAGAAATCAGACAAGATGAAAAAATCTTCGTACAAGGGAACGAAAACCACAACCGTACGTGCCATTAATTCGAACTTGAATACCCAATAAAATAGTTTTGGTTCGAATCGTGTGCTTTAAACTGGCGTTGATAGCATTGCCTACAAAGAAGAGAGGCACGAGAATTCAATACGAATCAAATGTCATAAGACAGTTATAAAATCAGATAGCAGCAACAAAGCAAAATGCTGGCGTCGGTGGTGTAGTGGTGAGCGTGACTGCTACTTGCCACCCCAGTGGGTCTGGGCTCAATCCCAGTCGACGACGGTGGTTTTTTTGAGACGAAAAAATCTGGTCACGTCTTCCTTCGGATGGGAAGTAAAGCCGTTGGTCCCCACTCATATTCATGAATCGATAGCTAGGGTCTAGGTGGTGGAATTGTCTCCCTGGCGTCGGTGATTGTAACCATGTGAGGACATAGGCCGAGCTGGTGGGGCCTGGTGGACCCCCCTGGCTATGACTGTATTTAACATGGAATGAAACCTAACGAAATTGAAAGAAGCAGAAGAAGAAGACAATTTGAACCATTTGTCTCCCGTTTTTGAGGACCCGGAAAGGGATAACAATATTTTCAACCAGCTCATATGAAGATTTGTATGGGAGTTGAAATACTTTTACTAATAACACTTAATTGAAAGTTTAATCAAAAACATTTGTAAGTTTTCCTAATGAAATGGTGCATAAATAAAATCATTCTGTTCAATCAAACGGAACTTTTGCATAACGCTCTCATTTTTCAAAATTTTGAAATGTAAATTTAATGAACATTGAACAGATTGACTAATCGAATCCTTGTTGTTAAAAGTATCATGGAGCAATCTAAGTTCGTTTTTTTTCATTATTCTAGCCGGTCTCCCACTATTACTCATACCAACTGGTCTTTAGGATGCCAGGATACGATAGGTGGTTGAAACTTTCTCGGTTTTAAAATGATTCACAGCGACCTTTTTCCCATGAAAATGGTTTATGTTCGTTTAATAGAACTGTACAATCCGCTCGCGTAATCCTTCTTGGTTCGACGGCATTTTGAACACAACTGAACAAGTTGGAACAAAACAAAACATGCGATTATGTTGGAGAGTCAGAGGGCATTGATTCACATAATATCTCTTTTCTCTGTTCATTTTTTGTGGTTTGGTATGAGAGAGTTGAAATCATTCTAATTTTTTAGTTATACCTCGTTAGCTGGAACAGTTATGACCTCGGTATTTTGGAATGCACATGGTGTTATATTCATCAACTACCTTATAAAATATCAACAACAGTGAACGTTATAAAGCATTATTGGAGCGTATGATGGACGATATAAAAGAAAAACGGATCTGTACAGAAAAGAAAAAAGTGCTGTTTCAAGTCAATAAAAACAATGGGAAAACTACATGAATTTAACTTCGAATTGCTTTTATATCCACCGTGTTCTTCAGATTTGGTGACGAAAAGTGACTACCGACTGTTTGCAGTGCCAAAAAAAGCTTCCCGTAATAAATTTTACGTCAATGAAGAGCTTTTCGAAACTAAGGCATATTTCGAGGCAAAATAAAGTTTTTATCTGATTATCGCCAAATTTTCAGGGAGTAAAATAAAACAACTAAAGTTCGTTTTGGCATCGTTCATTTGATTTATTTCACCTTTGCATTTGAATGCGTGAAATTTGGCCTCAAATAAGTTTCTGTACAAGCTCAGCATCGACAGTTGTTTGCATATTAACCCATGCTTTCTTCATTTTTTCTGCATTCTTCACACAGGAGCCGATTTTGAAGACGCTTCCAAATACACCTGTCCATTCATGATGCTTGTGGTAACGGAAGGCGTACTCCGCTTTCCGCAAGTACAAATCGCTTGCCAAATTAAGAACTTCTTGGCGATCTTCGACATCTTCTGTACCCGGTTCTCGAGGACATCACACTTTTCTTTGGCAGTCACATACAGGTTTCCTGGAATCTGGATGAAGTCCGCCTTCACATATGTCTCATCATCTATTACGCAGCAGTGTGATTTCATTAACTTCTGGTCGTACAACTTCTGGCTTTCGGTTTCCGTTTAGAGGCCCCAACCATACGTTTGTGATCGTTCTCGTTGACCCGACGGCTCTTTTATTCAGATCTTCGCTTCAAATCAATAGTCAGACGTTCTTCGAACCATTTCATGATACAAAACACCGTGGAATTCGCGATTCCCAACTTTTTTTTCCGATGGGACGATACGAAAGATCATTATTCTCAAAGAACTCGTGCAAAACTTTTTCGCGCTTGCACTGCTCTTTCGTCGCAATTTTGAAAACTTTTGCGCAATTGATGAAATCAGCTCACAGAATGTAAACGATGCGCATTTAACGTAGTCTTCGCAAAATTAATTTAAGCAATTAATGTTACCCATCGGATCAAAAGTTAAAGCAATTTGAGCGTGTGTATGGATTTTAGACGGTACACCTTTTATTGCTTCGAAAACTCTTTGATCACCCGAACCCTTCCCTAGTAGCACACTTGTTGCCATTCAGTTGAGATAACATAAATATGATTTGCTTAGTTAGAATCAAGTTACTACAACTAATGATGATCGTAGTGTGCTACTTGGGTTGACTCCCTCGATTCTTTCACGCATCCATGCGTTCTTCGAGTATCTTCTACAACTAAGACCATGCCTTCTACGGCTCTCGGTGTTGGTTCGCCGAACCGCTTCATCCTATTTCCGCAACTGAGGCTCAGAGAAATAAAAGTGTTTACCCGCATCCCTACAGACCCAACCAGTGGTCCTCCACGGGATATATCCTCTTCAAATCACTACCGGAACCGATTCCAAGTGTCCATGTGCCCAAAAGGGCCAAATTAATTTTAAAAAATGATAAAAATGCTATTGCTTGTACCCATGCCTTTCAGATGATGCCATGAGATCAATAATCTGATCAAAAATAGATTTTCGAGAGCGAGCCAAGGCCATTGACCATTTTTGACGCTGTAGCATGCCTGCATACTTTCCCACACTTTCTACATTTCCCAACATGTGTTCATTATCCCAGATCCAAACACCCATGAAGAATTAAGGAATGCTTTTAGAATAACTCCAAACAAAGACTCATCCTTGCAACCCTATCACATTTCATACCTTTTTCCTTTACTACATAATTGCACCACCAAGAACCAACCTTCCTACATTCCATTCTTGTTGACCATAAACAGATACCTTAACCGTTTTGCTGATGCGTACGCTTATGCGACGGTACAGATGAGCGACACATGTTGACGTTATATTTGTGCTTACTCTTTATCCACATGGTTATTGGTCAAAGTAGGTATTCTGCGAAACTAAATGTAACCATTTGAATAGACAATCTTTTGGAAATAAACACACACACTTGTATTCTTGAACTCCACCAGAACGTGTCTATGTTCGAAAGTCAGAACGACCACCATTACGCTAATGCAGAATGCGTAAATTTTTTTGCTAGTGCCACTCCTGGTTGTCGCTTACAGGGTGTCTCACAATAAGTGTCACTAAATCAAAATGGAATTCCAGCAAAAAAAATTAACCAAATCAAAGCATTTATTTTTCATTTGAAAGATGCATAAAGAAATAAACCATATTAATTCAATTCGAATCTCGCACCGTTTTCCTTGAAAAATTTTCGCAAAGGCTTTGTAAACCCATCGCAGCTGGCACGCACGATTTCCTGAGGGATTCGGTCCCAAATATCAACCAAATGTTTCTTGAGTCGATCAAAAGTAAGCCCTTTCGTAGGGCCTATACGTTGAAGCATAAAACCACACACAAAGTAGTCAAGTGGGTTGAGATTCGATGAAGATGCCGGCCATTCTTCGCTTGTGATGAAATCAGGCAAATTTTTCGCACACCACGCATTTGTCATCTTTACCTTGTGAGCTGGAGGTGAGACCTGTTGGAAACAATATGGTGTATTCCCATACAGCGATGAAGCATGAGAAAGCAGATGGTTCGTCAAAACCTGCTCTATGTAATATTCAGTGTTGATTTTTACGTTAGGTTCTGTGAAAAGAAGAGGAAGTTTCCCTTTTCGTGAGACGGTGCCCCATACCATGATTATCGATACATTCTGATAGCGTTCTACAGGTAGTGTATCTCTTGGAATACACGGAAGAAAAAAAATAGCCGACCCGTTGGGTATAAATAACCTACTTTTGGGTAGAATTTACGCAAAAGTTAGTTATTTATACACAACGGGTACGTTAACACAACTATACCCAAAATTGGCTTCCCACACGCAACTGCTCAAATGGGTACTTTTTTTCTTCTGTGTATTGAGAAGATTTTTGCCATGCACACGCTCATTTTGTTGATTATGGCTGTACTGAAGGAGGAAGAGCTTTTAATCCAGAAATAAAATCTCACAGTCACCGTGCTGAACCAAAAGATTTCTGCTGCTTTGGACCCTGGTTTGCTTTTGCCACTCCATCAACCCGTGAACCCGTTGTTACTTGTACGGTTTGCATTCCAGATCATGTCTGAGAAGCCTGTTCATTGAAGCAGGGGACATTTGAAATTGTTTGCTCAATTTACGGCCACATACAACCAGCGCCGGATTACGTCTTATTCGCTCCCTCATACATTTGATCTTTTTTTCCTTTTGGCAGTTCGCCTGGCGCGTCCTTTGTGTTGAATATAAATAAATCCAGTTTCTTTTAACAGTTTCAAAACACGAAAAACAAATCGTTTACTCACTCCGAACTGCTTAAGGCTATTGAATATTGGACACGATCTAAGCTTTTGCAAATGTAATTTCAAAACTTGCTCCCCTTTGGCTTCTATGGTAGCTGATTAATATAAATAAACGGAATCGCTTACTTACCTTCAACGATAATCTGTCAAAAAAACACTCAAAACGGGTATGAACAATTCTGCTGTTAAAATGACCCAGCTGAAATAGGAGAGAGAATGAAAATAGGCGACACTTATTGTGAGACACACTGTATATATAGTTTTCCGACTGTAATCTGACCGTTACAGCTTAATTAAAATGTTGCCAATGCACAAGGAAGGTAAAACAGTCTGTTGTTGTTGAAGAACCACGAGTTATTAATGAAAAAGGCGTATTTCAAGTTAGTAAAGGGTGTCCCACGTCAAATTGCATCACAGAAAAAAAAACACCGTAGAAAATTAATTAGTTGGCCGAACTGTTTCAAACTTTCTGAAAACTAAATATAACCTATTTGTAGGCTTTTGGTATACTTATTTCATTCATCTTCAACAACATAACCATACGCTCAGACCTCACGCTGAACTACACTCATAAGGTGCTGTACAACACCAGGCTGCAGCTTTTTCTGAACGGGAACTCACTTTTTCTTCATGGCTTCCCCAGATTTTATCTCATTGGGATGGTTCCGTAGTGCCTGCTTAATAATTGCCCATTTTTCGATAGGTCTTAGTTTCGGTGCGTAGGGATTTTTCGATGGGCCTTAGCTTCGGTGCGATAAAGAGGGGGGGGGGGGGAGGGGGTTTCATATTTGAATCGTCTTTAAATGGATAGCTTCAATTCGTTTCGAATTAGATTTTGCAATTTTAAAGATTTATCAGCCCCCCTCTATCACATTTTTTCCATACCTTTTACACGTACTGTAACAAGAGTTGAGCTTCCTTCCACCCCTAAAGATACATGACGCCATATTTGAAACACTCCTAAAAATAAGAATATCCGAACAAGCAGTTATGCATGACTTTTACTTAAACGTACATTTTTGGTTCTGTTTTATTGATCTAAAAGTAAATTGAATGTTTTGACCCTTTTCAAATAACAGAATTAGAAGAAAATTAGTATCTTCAGGTGATTCCACTCTTTGCTTATCTTCGACATAACGTATTTCGTTTACAATATGTCGAAGATAAGCAAAGTAGTTGTTAAATGCAAATACTAATTTTATCTTCTATTTTAGTTACGGGATGTTGCACTAACCAGCTCAAACCTTTAGGGTCTTTTCGAATGTTAGTCTAGGTCACTATTCAATTACGATGAATACATTCGATTCTTATGCTACTAAATTTCATTTGATCTATAGTTGACGACCATAAAATAGTCATTATATGCCTTATCCATTATAAGTCACTCAAGTCACTGATTTTCCGGAAAATTGTCACTAAAGTCACTATTTCCGTACCGCCGATTTGAAAAAGTAATATCACTTGTACCAATTGTACAATAGCCAACCATATTTAGCGATCTGGCCACACTGTATAAAGTCGGGAAATATACACTAAAATACAAGATGCACTTGCGAACGCTTTTCCGCCTGAATGTTCTGGAAGACCAACTTACATTATAGCATAATTTTCGGATATTCTATGCCAAACAAACTTACCTAATTTTGAATATCCCATAAAGCTACAATTGTATACCTTAAGTTTAGAAGGACAGTTTGAATGACCTGAAATTAACAAGGTTATCCTTTGATATCTGTGGACGTTTCAGAATGTGGATTGAATATTTTTGAATAATTATCGTTGGCTTGTATAGCCCAAATGACTACGGTTACTACCGTATATCTTAAGTTCTGAACCAAAGGTCAGTTTTTATGAACCTGAACAATCTAAAATAACGTGATAATGACTGGTGAGCTCACAGAAGCTTCGCTAAATATTTTTGAATACATATCGTAACCCTTCATAGATTATAAAGCTAACGTAACGATAATAGATTCCAAATTCTGAACCAAAAGGAAGTTTTGATGATCTAGAACATCCCAAGATATATTAATATATTGGTTGACCTTCGAAAAGAAGCACTGAATTTGGTTAAATACATATTGATACATTGTTTAGTCAAAAAAGCCATAGATTTTTGGCTACAAATCAATTCATAAAATCTACAGCTGTAGATTTTATGTTTTCAATTCCAGGAAAGTTTGGATAATCTAGGAAATCCGAAAATTATCTCATAATGTCTGCTGTTCTTAAAAAATATTTAGTGAATGTGTTTCAACACACATCGTAGCTTTGCGCAGCCCAGAAAGCTTTTATTACAACTGTAGGTCCTTTGTTCTGATCTCAAGGATAGTTTGGATGACCTGGAACATGTCACATCGGTTTAAAATGTTTTGATTGAAAGAATGTTCATTGAATATGTTTATTTTTTTTTTTGTGAATGCCAAGACAGTTTGAATGACCGTCCCAAGATTATCTTCTTAAGTATTTTAAAGTTCAAAAATATTCAATGAATACACTTTCATACGAGACGTTATATTGTATAGCCCAAAAAATCTCCTGCAACTATTGTATATTTCAAGTTCTGAACTCCAGGATGGTTTGGATTACCTAGAGTATCTCAAAGTGATAAAATAATGACATCTCGACGTTCCAAGAGGTTCGTTAAATATGTTCTGAGTACATATGTATATACCTTATACAGACCAAAAAGCTACTGTTACAACTTTAGATCTTATGTTTTGAATTTAAGGACAGTTTGGAGTACCTAGAATATCGCAAGATTGTACCATTATGTAGTGTTGGCCTTCCACACTATTCAATCTATTATTGTCAAATACCATATTGTTCCTTTGCACACTCTAAACACCTACTGTATACAACTGTAGATCATATGCTCTGAACTCAAGGACTGTTTGGATGGCCTCATCGATCTATCCCCGACGTTTATCTCATGATGTTTTCTTTACGTTCAAAAATATGTAATGAACATGGTTGAATACGTAGAGGTAACTTTGTATAGCTGGAAAAGCTATAGTTACTACTGTTGATCTTAAATTATGAACTCAAGTAAATTTGGATGACCTAGAACCTCTTGGAAAGATACAAAAATATATGTACATGTACAACAACATGAAAGATACAAAATATATATGTACATGTCACGATTTGGAACCTTCCTGCACTTTGTACGTATGCAGTCCCTCTCAGTCCTTGGCTCTCTGAACGAAAACTTGGACAGATACTTCATTTTGGCCAGATTCCTGACCAAAGCATTGGATGTCCGCTTAAACGCTTTCACGACACGCTTGTGATCTTAAGAGAACATCCATTCTGACCGCATTTCTCCTTCCGTTCGATGCTCAGAGTTTCGAAGTAAGGTTCAATCACACGAATTACCGTTGACTGCACGATTCCAAGTTGCTTTCCGATATCTTGATGAGAGTGCATTTGCAATTTTATATGGGATACCCTCTATTGCATAATTGAAACATGTTTATTCATCCAAATGTCTGAAAATTGAAAAATACAGTAAAAGTTGACGCTTATCAAAAATGTGGTTTGTGCTTTCTTCATTTTTCATTAAATCTATGCTAAAACTATGAATTTTTGGTACAAAAATAAAGAAAAACAAGAGAAGGACGTGATTGAGTGAGTACAGAAAGAAGATAAAGAAGTTCTAGTTGAGATATGACAACGATTCAACGATACCATGTTTCAATTAATTAATTTAAATTTATATCATACTGCAAGTCAAACTTAGAAAGACACTCATGGAAATGTTATTACATAAGTGGCTGTGCCCTTTTCAACCTTTAAATTACCAAAACAGTTTATAAGGTCTGCATCTGCAATAATCCAGACATCTCAAAACATGAATAAAACATAAATTTCGCATTATATTTCCATCGTAGTTATTTATTTCAGATTCATGGGATGTGTTTTAACAATTCGTGAAGACAAAACATAGTTATTCGGTATTTGCATAAAATTTTCCGAACTTTGCGCTTAATTCCGTCCATTAGGGTTTGTACAGACTCTTCAGAAATCGTGGAAGCCGTATTTGTCCAAATTTGCTGGCAGTGTTTGATTTCTTTGATTCCTTGCTTCTTTCCAGAAAGCTTCCGCTTCGTCAGAGCCCAATATATCTCGATTGATCGTAGCTTTGGGCAATTTGGCGGGTTTGAGGTTTTTGGTACAACGTTCACTTGATTTGCTTGGAACCACTCCATCACAGTTTTAGCATAGTGGCATGATGCCAAATCGGGCCAGAACAAAGGTTTTTATTTGTGCCTTTTGATAAGGGGTAGCAATCGCTTCTGCAGACACTCTTTCTGATGGATGTCCTTGTTGATTGTGCCTGTAGTGACGAAAGATTTACTCTTTTCGCCACACGTGCAAATTGCTTGCAGCACAAGGAATTTTTTTGGGAAATTTTGATGCCTCCTTTGTTCTGAAATGCTCAGCTGTAGCATTTCTGGCCATAGCAGAATAAAAAGCCAGCCCTGGAAGCTGCTTGAAATCCTCCAGGACATAAGTTTCATCGTCCATAACAGCGCATTCGTCAAATATTCGCAGTACAAACGTCGAGCCCGTGATTTTGCTGCTAAGTTCTGTTTGTCGTTGTGTTTTGGAACTGTTTTTACTTCATACGACTTAAGTCGCAAACGTTGTTTTAATTTCTGGAAAAAAACAGGCGACATCCCTATTTTACGAGCCACCGTTCGGATGGAGAGATTTGGGTTTTTCGTTAATATCCTTTTCACCTTTCGGCCCATGACAGGATCAGCACGTCCAATGTTTTTGTCACTTCTCGGTTTCCTCTCCACCGTCAAACGTTTCGAAAATGATTTGAGCACATCGTGAACAGTGGATTTAGACAAATCCAATGTTTTTGCAAGGTCCCGTATTGACAAGTCAGGATTTGTCGTACGCCCGTACAAAATTTGCTCGCGCATTGTTTTTCTTTCGTCGCCATCATGAATACTAAACATGAAATGTAAACATCAATCATAGTCTTTTTTATCATAGACTCTCAGCTGTAGCACAGTGAAATTTTTCATTCCTTTCGTGCAATATTTCAAAAGTCACAATGATTTAACGGTGTCCGGATTAGTGTGGATACAGACCTTAGTTGCCAACTGAAGAAGAATCAAAACACTTAAAAACGTCGTTTGGATTTTACCTCGACACACACATACACAAACATTATCTAAGGCTCGTTATGGGATTTATTACCTCCATGCATAACATAATCTCACATAACACTCTACATCATTCAGATTCGCTCTCTGGAAAATCATTCCACGAGATTGACGTCTTCATCGTGCTGAATATTTTATGTTTGCAAACATTTGGTCTTCTAGATTAAACCTAAAAATAAATTGTCGTCTATCAACACACCGCCGCACCCGGTGAGGAATGTCTCATCTTCGGTTCACCACCCTGACCTTACTGGATTGGTTTCATATTTCTCATTCGTTATCAATTTGTGAATTCTTGTATTCGATTCGGACTTCGAGTACCGAAACGCAAGGAAGAAGTGAACATCAACTGAGCAGCGGAAATCACTTCGCCTTCCTGCAACTTGACTGGAGCGATGGAAACGCGTTTGGATGACAAGATATCTGCTCTGACTGATTCCATCCGGCATCAGAAAGGGGAACGGAGCAGTAAGTATCATGGGCTTACCCGCTCAAGCCCATGTTTTCCCTCACAGCAGGTAGGACTGATGTACGTAATAATGCTCCACCGTCACTCTTTTACTGTTGGCTGTCATCGGCTGAATAGCAGATCGCTGATGATGGCAATCGGATAAACAGTAGAAAATTAGATTTCATGTTTGTGCTGCTGCATCCAATAGGCAGGAAGGAAGGACAACAGCGCCGCACTGCCTATTGTCTGATCCTAGTAGGTTGCGAAGAGTTGTGCACGTGACACTGATCGGAACAGCCATGCATTAGTTTGCACCATTGTGTACATTTGTAACGTGTTATATGATAATACTGGAATTGAGTTCCAATCGTAGAATTTAATTTTGCTTTCGAAATCAACCAATTTAATCATCTAAATCCTATTTCTCTTGCGTCAAATGCAATGAGATACATTTTAGATAAACCAACCAATCTACTGCAGTTGCCTTTTTTTGGGAATGATTTCCATCCATACTCTTAGTTCAACTGGTGTACTAACAGTCTTGCTTTCGTCGATGTACATACCTTGGTTGCTATTAATGATGCGGTAAAGCGGTTTCTTCCCTGTAACTGTCCGTTTAATTAAAAACAGCCCTTGAAACAAGGAGAAGCAGAGAAAGCATAACGCAGATCTGAAGACGGAAAGAAATAGGACGTAAACCGAGAAATCATTTATTTCACATTGACGACTCGAGTGGGATTGAAACGGTTTTCAATTTCAATTCAATGTATAAATTGCTATTGGATTTTGAGAAATATTGTTTCCATTTAAATGGCGTGGGCAAGAATTTTGTGGTTGCAAGAATTGCTGGTGCTACATTTGATACCAAAGTTGCCAGAGTTAGAAGTGCATTTCGCCAGGGGACTTGACATTATACCCAACCGATAAAGTTCGATACAGTTCAACACGTTCCAAGAGGAGGTTGGGTGCATTAAGGATAATTTGTGAACATTGTGGCTTTCAATAAGAAACCGATTTGATCTTGGTAGTGTCTTGCACCATCTGTGTCAGAGAGTTCATTTACGTATACATTCACGATTACTATCACTTGCCTCTGATTAATGGCACTCTAGGATTCCTGCTAAGGACAGCCAGAACAAGAAATCTATATATTGATCTTTCCCAGTATACGTGCTCCCTGCTGTCCGTTTTCCTTCCAATAAATTTACTTGCCCAATTTACATTCCTCAGAGAAGAAGGAATGGCAGAAAACCACAGAGAAAATAAAATCATTCTTCTAGTAGAATTCAGTTCGGGCATTGTTATTTACTGATGCACTTACGGCATGATAAACTGGTTCCCATTTAAATAGTCTCAATTTACAGTTGATCATCTTCTGTACTGCTTCTCTTTCTTTGGCTCTTTATTTTGCAGCCTTCGTTTCGTTTATCACCAAGGAGGAAAATTTTTATCTACAAATTGCTTATCAACACGCGAGAGCAGGGACAACAAGTTTACTGCTTTTCAGAAGAAAACGTGACCGCGGAAATTTTGGCCCTGAAAATCTTTACCGAACTCGACGGATTGAACTTGATTAAAGTGTATTTTTGACTCTTGCTCATTCTTTATTGAAATTATTATTTCTAAATCGGCCAGAATATTAATGAGCGCTCAAAGCATGATTCGTTTGTATGGACTGTCCCGACGAAAGAGGTGACCCGACAAATATTGCTCCCACTTCCAAAACCTTACCAACATTTTTCATATGGCGAAATTTATTAAATTTTGTATACCGCCAGTGTTTGATAAATTTTGTAGTTGCCAGTGAGTCTGGAAACTGTTTGTTAAAAACAACTCAAAACTGGTTCATGCTAGCAACCGATTATTCAATTTTCTATGATGGGTGATGGTGATTCAAAAATTCGTTCATGATATCTTTTTGGTTATTTCTTTAACGTTTGTCAGAACTGTATGCTAACAGATGTGCTGCCGTAGCTTTTAAGTATACTATTTGTTCTAGGATAGGATAGGTAATTTTCGTTGTGACACCGTTCGTCAAGAAGTTTTGTTCACCCATATGCAAAAGTCTGAGTTAAAGCAACGCATCCTAGGAAAACTGATGAAAAAACATCATTCGACCGTCTCAACAGACCTCCAAGGGTTCCAGGTACGGATGAGAGTAGACCACAAGCCAGAGGCAGGACGAAAACCAGAAACAAAATGCAAAAAAAATACACCTAGAGGACGCTGCTTGCTTATTTCAAGCGGAATTCCAAGTATAACTTTTAGTTTTAATCCAGCCGTATAGCACTCATCACGGCTTTGTTGATAAAACTACACTCAAAATTGTTCTGTCCACCAACACCTCCTCTATGCATCTTTGAAGCCAAAATGTGAACAAAGTGGCCCACGGTATAGAGGGTTGTGAAAACAAATTAATAAAACCTTGACAAGACCATAAATATATTGAAAATGTTCTAAAGAAAGATGTTATGACCACTTGAGAACCTTCATAAAACCTATAAGCTGCCATCAAAGCCAGCAATAGCCACTGTGTTCAAACTTCACGGTGATATCGTTGTTGGTAGCGCACCGTCGACCAGCGAGCCTACACCCCTGCCGGAGTCAAAAACGAACGTCAACCCGAGCGTCAACCACACCCACTGACTGATGGAAGGATCGGTTGCAGAAATGTCAACGCAAAGTCAAAGTAACTCTGCATTAGAAGTAAACACCATAATTAATTCAGCTGAAGTGAAAACTGTGTTCTTACTTAAAACTAAAAGTTACCATTTGTTTAGCACAATTTTACTTTTTTATTTTCTCTATATCTATTGGTAAGAATCATTTGATTAAAATAAATACGAAGAAATTTCATTTGAAACTATCTACAATAGGACTTACGGCTAAGTAGAGAAGATAGAGATCGAAGTGCAAAAGAACTTAAGTGTTGACCAAACTTAATAGGAAAGGTAAAACCTACACATCTAACTAGCTTAACATAAACCTCAACCTTATTTATAAAGTTCCAGTGAATTTACTCCTGAAAGTCACCAGTTCTGTTATTGTGTTGCGCGATAGCAAAGAGCTACTACAGTGAGTAGCATTTTTGTTCTAAGGGAACTGTAATCTAAGATTATTTCTACTCTTGTAGGTATTGTAACTATTAAAAATAAATATTTCACAATCTGGGAAGCTTCGTTATATATCGCCAACAAACTTTACAATACTGTATAGTACGAGATAAAGGAATGGAAAGCCGGAAATCGAAACAGTCGGGTAGTTCAACCGATGTTGGTGCAGGAGCTTCGGACAACAACAACCATCCGGTGCAACCAGTGCAGCCGGAGACGACCGGACAGCCGGACAATGTCACCCAGCCTGATAAGCTTAGTCAGTTGGGGTTGACAGTACCAAAAAACAGGTAGTCCAAACGCAAGGTGGTTGCCAGTCGACGGTTATTGCCATCCAAAACCAACAGGTAAACGCTACCAAAACGGTGAGTACCGCAAAGGAACCATTCCCCAAAACTCGAGAGCACAAAAAGTGCACCCAAGAATAAAAATAAACTTGTAACGATCCCAGTCAATCGTTTTGTCAAGCGAAACCCCCGCGCCGCGTTTGCAAAATGCGAGTTAGTAGTTGCGGGCTATGTGATGAGCCCGACAATAATGCCATGGTACAGTGTGATGAATGTGATTGGTGGTTCCATTTCTCGTGCGTCGAAGTGAGTCAGTCAGTTGCTAATACAAGTTGGTTGTGCCCCGGATGTACAAGTTTGCTGAAAACTCCCAGCCAGCCGCAGAGAAACGAATCAGGTACGCAAGGACCCAGCAACGATCAACCACAACAAAATCCACCCCCAAAGGAACGGTTTCGGCTAAATCAGTAGGGACCACAAGTAGGCGTAGTGAGAAGAAGAAAATTGAATTACAGCTGCTGAAACTTGAGGAGGAAAGAAAGTTGCAGTTGCAGTATCTGGACCAGAAGTATAGCCTGCTGCAGGAACTGGAAAGCGAAACATCATCTCAAATCAGCGTTCCGAATTCAATGTTAGACAATGCATCGAAAATTCAACAGTGGATGGAAGATACCGAGAAATGTGGTGATGATTCTGGCCTCGTGGTTGGAGACCCGGACGACCAAGCAGATCACGATTCTATACCGAATAATGAACGTGTATCAATCGACCTCAGAAGGAACACAAGTTCACGTAATGCAACGTGTGGGTCGTCGAGACATTCCGATGGGAAATAACTCCTGCACTTCCAAATGAGAAGAGGCAATCCGACTTCTTTCCTAAACAACGATCAACTCCACTTCTCCACCACCATCGTCAGGGCCTTTGTCGACCACTATCAGGGACGATCGACAACCGTCATCACGACCAGCTTCTCTGCCGGCTCCACCACGACCAGTCCCCTGCAGCTTCCACCACGACCAGTATTTCTACCGCTACCTATAGAGAACGAAAACATCGACAACGCGTACACACTGAACCGTAGTCAGCTGGCCGCTAGGCAGGCCGTCTCGAAAGATTTACCGGAGTTTGGTGGAAACCCAGAAGATTGGCCGCTCTTTTACTCGATCTTCAATTCGTCCACCCAACTTTGCGGATTCTCTAACGAAGAGAATATGCTGAGGCTGCGGAAGTGCCTTAAAGGCAAGGCGCTGGAGGCAGTCAAGTGTCGATTACTTCACCCTTCGAACGTGAACGGAGTGATGGCTACTCTCAAGATGCTGTATGGAAGGCCTGAAGTGATCCTACAGGCGATCATCAGGAAGATTCGTTCATTGCCGTCTCCTAGTATCGAAAGGCTGGATACTGTGATCCATTTGCACTCAGCGTAGAAAATCTTGTCGCAACGGTTGAAGCTTGTGCGATCGGGGATTTTATGTACAATACCTCGCTGAGATATGAGTTGGTGGAGAGATTACCGCCAACGCTGAAGCTGGACTGGGCGAGAAACACTCGGGACAATCCTGCTCCTAACCTATCGGATTTTAGTTCGTGGTTACGCTCTATTGCTGAGGATGCTAGCGCGGTTTCAATTTCTATAAGCAGTGATCATCGTTCTAAAGCCAGCAAGAAAGATGGATTTTTGAATCTTCACTCCGAAGAGGACCATCAGTCATCAAAGAACCCATCGACAGTGCCGGTGAGTAATCCGTCTTTTTCGAAGGGGCTCGACAGAGAATGTGTTGGTTGTAAAGGAAGCTGTTCGACTTTGGTCCAGTGTAAGCGTTTTGAGGAGCTTGGTTACGACTCAAGATGGGCAGTTGTGCGGAGTTTAAAGTTTGTCGGAGATGCTTGCGAAAGCATAATGGTCCATGCAAGCAGAAAAAGGTATGCGGTACCGACGGCTGTTCCTACCTGCACCATCCTCTTCTACACGATAGGACCAAGCAAGCTTCGACATCGTCTACTGCGCCGGCAAAAGTGTCTCCGCAAGCCCAAGGGCATCAAGCTACCACCAACAGCTGCAATGTGCACCAAGGGCAGTCAGAGATCCTGTTCAGAATCGTACCAGTCCTTCTCCACAGTCCATCGAAGATTGTGCGAACCTACGCTTTTGTAGATGACGGATCGGAACTTACGCTGATGGAGCAGAGCTTGGCCGACGAATTGGAAGTACAAGGACCGACCAAGTCATTATGCCTGCGATGGACGGGAGGCACTAACAGAACGGAAAATTTATCCCAAAAAGTAAACCTCCAGATTTCAAGCGTTTCCAATCCTACAAAGAAGTACACGCTCAGCGAAGTGCATACCGTCGGCAGTCTACAGCTCAGAGCTCAGACACTGATAATACCTGAAATACAGAAAAAATATCGTCACCTCAAAAGTTTGCCGGTAGAATCGTACCAAGAAGTCAGCCCACGCCTTCTCATCGGACTGGACCATGCAAGCCTAGGGAATGTGACGAAATGCCGCGAAGGAAATCCGAACGAGCCAATAGGAGTCAAGACCCGACTTGGATGGATGATTTACGGGTGCTGCGCCCCGACGGCAAATGGTGGCAGTCACATAAATCATCACAGCGTCCAGCTCTGCCAATGCGAATCCAAATCGAACGAGCAGCTGCACGAAGCCATGAAACAATTCTTCTCGCTGGAAAATATTGGAATCAGTAAGCCGGACAAATTGTTGCTTTCCAATGATGAACAAAGGGCAATAGAGCTGTTGCAAGCCTTGACCAAGCGCATGGACGGGCGATACGAATGCGGTCTACTAAAACGATACGATAACGTCAGGCTTCCGGATAGCAGGCCGATGGCGCTACGGCGATGGGAATGTCTCCACCGTCGGATGCAAAGGATGAGAACCTAGCCAAGGCGCTCAACGTGAAGATACGCGACTGCTTAACCAAAGGATACATCAGGGAGCTTATTCCGGAGGAAATCGAAACGTTTAGCAACCAAGTCTGGTATCTTCCAGTGTTTCCGGTCGTGAATCCTAACAAGCCCGACAAGATAAGGCTGGTGTGGGATGCGGCAGCAGCTTGCTTTGGAGTGTCTCTGAATTCGATATTGCTAAAAGGACCTGATCAGTTAACCTCTCTCTCTCTGTTCTGGTACAATTCCGAGAGTTCCGCGTAGCGGTTTCCGGCGACCTCCGAGAAATGTTTCTACAAGTCTTGATGCGGCAGGAGGATCAGCATTACTTGCGCTTCTTTTGAAGTCGAATGAAGCAGACGCAGCCCCAAGTACATACGTCATGCAGGTTTTGCCTTTCGGGACATGCTGCTCTCAAGCATCGCTCAGTATGTTAAGAATACTCACGCAAAGCAGTTCGAACATGAATCTCCAAAAGCAGTGCACGCTATCATCCGGCAGCACTACGTGGACGATATGCTGGTCAGTGCTGAGACGGAGGAGGAGGCAATCCAGCTTGCGAAGGACGTAAAGAAGATTCACAAATCCGGAGGTTTTGAAATGCGAAACTGGGTGTCCAACTCACCAGCTGTAGTTGCTGCGCTAAACGGGGAAGAAACCAAAGAGATGAGCTTAAGCATCGGAGAAGCAGACTCCATCACCTCCACTGACAAGGTTCTCGGAATGTGGTGGGATACAACAGCGGACTGTTTCACATACAAACTATCTTCCCGTCACGACGTTGACCTGTTGTCTGGCCAGAAGCGCCCAACAAAGCGGGAAGTATTACGAACCTTAATGATGGTTTTCGACCCATTGGGATTAGTTAGCCATTTCTTGATGTTCCTGCGAAGCCTGTTGCAGGAAATCTGGAGAGCATCTATCGGATGGGATGAGCAAATCCACGACTGCCATTTCGAAAAGTGGCTTACTTGTCTTAGAGTTCTTCCTCGTGTAGCAGATATCAAGATTCCTCGCTGCTACCGAACACTTACCTCTCCCGAAGCCATCGTGCAAATGCACACCTTTGTGGACGCAAGCGAGAAAGGGTTCGCGGCCGTCGTCTACTTACATTTCCAGGAACGAGACATTGTGGAGATTGCATTAGCTGGAGCAAAACCAGGGTTGCTCCGCTAAAATTCCTCTCAATACCGCGTTCCGAACTGCAAGCTGCTGTTATAGGAGTTAGACTTGCAGATTCAATTATGAGTTCTCTCTATAACGGTTCCGAAGCGGTACTTCTGGACAGATTCCAGAGACGTCATGTGCTGGTTAAATTCCGACCACCGCCGCTACAGCCAGTATGTGGGCGTACGCATCAGCGAGATCTTAGAAACGACAGACCTACGAGATTGGCGATGGGTTCCAACAAAACTCAACGTAGCGGACGACGGGACCAAATGGAAGGGAACTCCGGACCTGAGCCGCTCCAGCCGGTGGTTCCTAGGACCTGTTTTTCTCCGCAGAGCTGAAAAAGACTGGCCAGCAGCGTCGCCAGTCTGTTGAAGTCACCGATACAGAGCTTCGCCCAAACCTTCATCTCCATTTTACGGCATATGAACCCATCATCGAGGTGGGTCGCTACAGCCAATGGTCCTTTCTACTGAAGACTACAGCTTATGTGTTCAGAGCCATCAACAACATGCAGCGGACTGCCAGGAAGACGTCCAGCGCGAACGGACCTCTTTCCAGCGATGAGCTTACCAGAGCAGAATGCTACCTGTTCCAGATTGCCCAACGGAACGTCTCATGGAGAGAAATCGCAATCCTTACCACCAACCATCAAGGACCGACTGGGAAAAATGTTCCCAAAAGCAGCGCTTATTCCGTCTTTGCCCGTTTATGGATGAGAAGGGAGTCCTGAGAATCCGTGGACGAACCAACGCATGCCAGTTCATCGATACCAGTACCGCTAACCTTCGTTATTCTCCCTAAGGAGCACAGCATCACCAGGCTAATCGTGTTGGACGTCCATGCAGAAGTTTCTGCATCAGAACCACGAGACCATCATCAATGAACTCAAACAGCGGTACCATATTTCCCGAATCAAAGCTGTCTATAAATCGATCCGGAATAGCTGCCAGACCTGCAAGAACGAACGAGCTCGCCCGCAACCGCCACTGATGAGTGACCTACCGCCGTCACGCCTCGCAGCCTACAGCCGACCCTTTAGCCACATGGGGTGGACTACTTCGGCCCAATGACGGTATCTATTGGGCGCCGAGTGGAGAAACGTTGGGGGTCATAGCCACTTGTCTGACTGTACGTGCCATACATTGGAAGTTGCACACTCGCTCACTACTGACTCGTGTATCGTGGCTACACGCAACGTAATGGGCAGGCAGGGGGGTGCCTGTAGCCATACACAGCGACCGTGGAACGAACTTCGTGGGAGCCAACAAAGGCTTCAGACCGCACTGGAAGATTTGGACCACGATAAAGTCGCTGCGCAATTCACTCTCCACGAACACGACGTGGAACTTCATCCCACCATGTCTCCCCATATGCGGTGGAGCTTGGGAAGGATGGTTCGTACGGTCAAGCAGAACTTGCAGAAGCTATTACCGAGTCGTAGGCCTTTCGGACGAAACCCTACGGAGCATCCTGATAGAAGTAGAGTACATCGTAAACTCAAGACCGTTGACCGAAATCCTCTAGACGAAGATCAGTCTCCCGTTCTGACCCCGAACCACTTCCTCATCGGGTCATCAAGTGGTATGCTTCCGTGGACCTGCCTGAACGATAGTCCAGCTCGGCTGAAGGAGAACTGGAGACTATCGCAGAGTGTTGCAAATCAGTTCTGGATGAGGTGGCTGCGCGACTACCTCCCGTCTCTGACTCGCCGAGCGAAATGGTTCACCGGAGTAAAGCCGGATTGAAGTAGACGACATCGTGATAGTCATCGATACTAGGTTCCCTCGCAACAGCTGGCCCAAGGGCCGAGTGATCGCTACCAAAGTAGCGCCGGATGGTCAAGTCCGGTGGGCTACAGTGCAAACCGCCAGTGGTATATATGAGCGACCGGCCGTCAAACTCGCGGTGCTCGACGTTGGCGTAGGTGGGAATGCAGCTCAGAAGCAGCTTCGATGCATTGAAGGGGAGTGTTGGTAGCGCACCGTCGACCAGCGAGCCTACACCCCTGCCGGAGTCAAAACGAACGTCAGCCCGAGCGTCAACCACACCCACTGACTGATGGAAGGATCGGTTGCAGAAATGTCAACGCAAAAGTCAAAGTAACTCTGCATTAGAAGTAAACACCATAATTAATTCAGCTGAAGTGAAAACTGTGTTCTTACTTAAAACTAAAAGTTACCATTTGTTTAGCACAATTTTACTTTTTATTTTCTCTATATCTATTGGTAAGAATCATTTGATTAAAATAAATACGAAGAAATTTCATTTGAAACTATCTACAATAGGACTTACGGCTAAGTAGAGAAGATAGAGATCGAAGTGCAAAAGAACTTAAGTGTTGACCAAACTTAATAGGAAAGGTAAAACCTACACATCTAACTAGCTTAACATAAACCTCAACCTTATTTATAAAGTTCCAGTGAATTTACTCCTGAAAGTCACCAGTTCTGTTATTGTGTTGCGCGATAGCAAAGAGCTACTACAGTGAGTAGCATTTTTGTTCTAAGGGAACTGTAATCTAAGATTATTTCTACTCTTGTAGGTATTGTAACTATTAAAAATAAATATTTCACAATCTGGGAAGCTTCGTTATATATCGCCAACAATCGTTTTTTTTGTTTTTGTTTTGGTTTTTGTTGTTCTAATTCATTTAGCAGTAAATAATATTTAAGAAAAAAGTTCTAGTGTTGCTAGACATTTTGTTTGATAGAAAAACATACAAAATAAATTAAATTTTTAATAGTGTAACCTATTCCAAATCATATGCGCATTTAATTATATGGTGAATATTGGCACGACAAGAGCCGAACATAAGTGCGTCCCGAAGATAATGCGAGCTTACATCAACAAAAACAACTTTGAAACGGATATATTCGATAAATCAATCATTAGTTTTCTTAAAATATATGGAATTCAATTTGGAGGCAAAATGGTTTAAAAATGCTTTTTTAACTGACCATAATAAGGTAATTCGAATAAGTCCTTAAACGGCATTTCATTTCAAAACAGCATTTTACGAGTTCATATAGTCAAAATAAAACATTTGATAGGAGTAAAAGGAAATAGACAAGGTTTTAAGATCGTTGTAAAGAAGCTATGTAAGTTCTCATAACATTGACTAAAATTTGAAACCTATTGGCATCTTTTGCTGCCATAATTGAATCAAATTGATTTCTAGTGACTTTCTTAAAACTTTAATAAAACTTAATAAAGCTGGATGATTTTGGCAATGTTACTTGGTATACGAACATTTCTTTCGCGGGGCTTGACCAAATGAATGGATGTTTCACAAAATTTCATACAGAGGGCTAAGAACCGATCCGGATTAATAACACGCCAGGTGTAGAACATCCTAAATTGAAACGAGTGCCAGCAGAGTGTTGCCAAAATGCAGGCTCGGAAAAGCTACACTAATCCCGGCTCTGCGTAATTGATGATGAGACCTACATCAAAGCGGATTTTAAGCAATTGCCAGGACATGAATATTTCACGGGAATGGGCAAGTACCTGATTTGGCAGGTTATATGTATGAGTACAAAGAAATGAACCATTAGTGACTAAAATCACCATAAACGGCGAGGTTTACAAAAATTAGTGCATTCCAAAATTGATTTGTTACGTTTTTGAGACGTTACGATCAAAAACCGTTATTTTGGTTTAATTTGGTTTCATGCTGAATTTGGTTTCCACTGCTGAAAAACCGTGCAGGAGTTAAATGCGGCTTATTCTAAGGAAATAGATGCGTAGAAATATTTCCAATCGATTGGTGAAAACATTTTGAAAGTCGTTGGAGAAAGAACTAAGATACGTTAAGAACCTGACCACTTTTTGGGACGGTCGCAATTCTCTTACGTAAAAAAGTTCGTCAAAAAAAGAATAATAAAAAAACGCACCTGAAACGACTGAACAGTCTCTTATGGTGGTCATCAATTGTAAATTTTGAGCATTTTACACATATGTATGTATGTATGTATGTATGTATGTATGCAGTAAGCCACCATCCTAACGTGGGCCTTGCCCAGCATGCAGTTCCACTTAACAGAAAGATCATGCTTTGTTCCCATTCTAAATTTAAAATATCACTGTATGAAGGGTCAAAAATGGGTTGAGAAAGCAAAAACACATACGCGAAACCTGCGGGAATAAGAAAATCTCCATTCAGCAATATGATCCAACAAAACGATAAACAAAATATGCAATTCAGTTAAGCTTTCCACGAGATGGTTTGTTTGAGAAAGGCGCGTCAAATTCAGTACAATTGTTAGACTGGAACATACCGATCATAAATGATAGACACGTCCCCTCCTATACTCCGGTTGGCTGTCCACTCCATTGTCCAATTGTAGCTACAATGATGCCTTGATGCACCCTCGCACTCCAATATTGAAATGTGTTAAATCGTTGATTTTTTTTAAGGTTCATGCAATATATAATCAACATAGAATATATGACAGGGAGGTGACCCTGGTGTAGTGCTTAACATCCATACCTTTCACGCCAAAGTCACGAGTTCAAATCTCACCCTCGAACAAGTTGCGAAAATACCCAAAAAGGTATTTGAGTGACTACGACGGGAGATGAAGAACCAGCCCAGGGCTTGAATCTCGATGAATAAAGGAACAAAAAAAAAATGAAGGAGAGAAGTATATATATAGAGCGTTTCAGCTAAGAGGATTAAAGATCCATCTTAGTGAACAGGTTAAATACTTAGGAGTGATACTGGATGCCAAACTGAACTGGAATGCTCATCTTTTGAGTGTGTGATCGGTAAGGCAACCAGTGCTTTCTGGATTTACTCAAAAACATTTGGCAGAAAATGGGGTCTAAAACCAAAAATGATAATGTGGATTTATACATCGATAATACGTCCAAAACAATCGTATGCTTCTCTTGTGTGGTGGCCAAAAACAAAAAGAGGCTACTGCTGGAAAAAGCTTACAAAACTTCAACAGCTAGTGTCCATTGCTATTACAGGAGCGATGCGCAGCACTCCATCAAATGCGTTGAATGCAATGCTAAATCTGCTGCCTTTGCACGAATACGTGCAACTAGAAGCGGAAAAAATATGCTTAGACTTAAACGGTTGAAAACTTTCATGTCTGGTGACTTAGTCGGTCACCTGAGCATTTCACAAAGCTTTCAAAATGGGCCAGTGATGTACATGAATGGAGACTGGATGAAACCTGTGGAAAACCATGACATCCCTTACAACATATGTGAAACGTCACGTATAGATTGGGAAGTCGGAGGTCCCACAGTTCGTCATGGCTCCAAAATTCTTCACAGATGGCTCAAAAATTGGAACAAAAACGGGAGCAGGAATCTTCGGCCCTGGGGTAGAAATCTCAGAGGCGATGGGAAACTATCCAACGG
>JASCZW010010040.1:0-7500 GCA_034211315.2 Aedes japonicus | reverse complement strand
AATTTCTAGTTACAGGTATTCCACTAAACAGCTCAAACCCTCTAGGATTTTCTCCAAATTTGTTTGAACAATCAGTTGTTCAGAATTGATGTTTGTTGAGAAGCTCTTACGCAAGACGAGCCTGGATGCAAGTATGAAATGCCTGTGTTCCAGGCAAGGAAAGTGAACAACGAAGGAGTGCATTAACTTTCTTATCTTCACATGCTTTCTTGCCAATGAAAACCTCTCGTCAAATCCTATCCAACTTTCAACTCCAGATGTCTATGATGGTAGCATGAGTTCGCAAAACCTTTTTAAGTAGACATCTAATCAACACTTCCCTCACATGGCAGCTCTTCTGGCGCTTTTAACGTCTCTAAAGCAGGCAACCCAGGATTATGTATGGTCGAAAAATTCTATGCTATTTCATGCTTATACATGGAAGTTGGAGGGGCCATCAGAGCACCCAATTGAAGTACTCAGGAAAGGAGGAGAGCGAATGCCAACTCCCCATTGCTAACAGTTTGTGAATAGAGGGCTCTACCTCTCGCCTCTTGAGGCATCCTCAGGTCAGATAGCTCGGCCTTTTGATTAATTTTTCAATCTTGTTGTTGGCAGGAGTTTTTTTTTATCCCTGTCGATATGCATTTGTTTATTTGTTTATTTGTTTATTTGTTTCACTTTTTTCATCTGACTAGCAGTCTCAATGAAGTTTTGTTGAAGAAAAGCCTGAATGATTCAGCCGCATGCAGATACCGTACCATGGAGGCGAAAAAAACCCGTATCTTCTATTAATCTTTTTTATTATTATTATTATATATATAAATATGAATGTTTGTTTGTTAGTAACGCTAAAACTCGAGAACGACTGAACAAATCTTGGCTGTATCCTCGGATGATTTGTTCCTTTTTATCCAACAAAGGTTTAGAGGAAAAGAAAAGTTGGAAAACATTTAAGGAAAAGTTGGAAAATTGAAAATTAAAACAAGGCATTTTTCCATTAAAAAATCAAATTTTGTTCCTATAAATCAAATGTTGTTTGTCAAAAATGCAGAAAAATTACAAATAAATGATTTTGAATACAATAAATTCAAATTTCTTCACCTTCAAACTAAACAAACTTCAATAAATACTCAATTTCAAACAATTAGTTGATAGAACATCTTCAATTCAGATGCCAGTGCTAAATTGTCACCTTGAAAATGCACAAATTGTTGTTTGTTCATGATATCTTACAGCACTGTAATCAACTCATGTCGGTCCGGCAAGACATCATAAAAAAAATCAACAATTTTTCATGCGTTGGAACTTAAAAAAACCAACTTCAGTATCCTAACATAAAACACCAATTAAAATGGCCAATTGATCACAGATTATCAACAATTTAAAATGACTGCCGATTGTCATACTTTTAGAAGCCAAAATTGAAAATATCCAAGTTCTCCAGTATAACAATTGACTGTCACTTTCAGATTGACAAAGAAGTACATTCATGCCATCTAAAAAAAAGCGATGTATATATCGAATAGCGATTTATTGTGTGAATCGATTTTAAAAATATTGCAAGCGATAAATTAATATTAGACGGAACGAAGTCCGTTGGGTCAGCTAGTCTTTTCAACTACAACTACAAACCTAAACAGAATACACATAGTATGAACATAGATAAAAAAACATTTATAATTTCTTCTAATATCTTCTCAACGCCTTTCCGAAAGCTTACGCTTGAATGTATAAGTGATATTGTCAATCGATCCAACCAATTAATTTTTGGCGCTTAATACAATAGCAAGATGAGAATAATCAGTGGTTATTAAAGTTTGATCAAGCATGACAAATCTGAGCGCCCTTTTCTGTCGGACTTAGCTTCCGTGCTACAATGGGTAATAGCATATATACATCAAATAGCTTCAAATGGAGGATCTATTCCATTTATTTCGTAGCCAAAAAAGAGGAACAGCTAATTGTCAAGTACATTCCGATATTCATCTCTATTTGAGTCACGGCTAAGGTTTCTGCCAACTTCTGTCGAGAAGTTGTTGTTTTTTACCGCTGTAAGTGTACTTTTTTAATGCATACGTTGCCACACAATGATAGCATAGTGGTAAGCAATATGCTTGAACAAGAAAGAAAGTTACATTAAATGAAAGTGAAGCTTTTAAACAGGAGGGATGAAAAACAAGAATGACTTGCCCTATATAATTGAACCAGTCTCATGTAAGTCTCGTGTGCCTAGTCGATGAACAATACCGGAATAGTTTTGGTTTAGCGATAGAAAAAAAAAACAAAAAAAATTGCTCGTAAGTGTAACATGTACATACAATTAAGATAAACGTGTACTTTTCAACTTTGGCTAGTTAGCTGCACTGATAAAAAGAAACATTGAATTTTCTGCGTTATCTAATGCGCATAAAGGTAATGCTAGATTTGGTAGAAAACAATAGGATATTTAATGTGATTTTAAGCCAGAATATGCCTGAATCTAGCCTGTTGTATAAAAAATCGCCAACATTTTTGTATGGCGCATGAAAGATTGCAAACAATTTCGTTGTTTACGCCTCCTTTGTTTTGGAATTAAACGAGGGGAAATTTTACGCGCTAGTTAAAATTCATTATTTTTCTCTGTGTGGTTGACTGACTGGGTTTTATAAATACACACAAACGTCGAAAAGGAGAACTTAATGTCTGCTTTAAGGCTGATTTATGACCCCCCGACGTCTCCGGGTGGCAAGTTTGATGTTTTTACCACCAGATTTCATCATACCCCACTCCTTGTGAAAACGAAACTCAGAGAATGGGCTTTAGTGTTGGAGCTCGCTCCAAAGAACGATACCGTTTCTCCCCATTTTTGCATGAAAACGAGGCCTGCAAACACAGAGCATTTGTAAGATTTATTCAATATTCATAAACAAACGTCTGGGCGGTCGTGATAGTCGTTGGCTTCAGTATCGTACCAAAACCCTCCACAGTGGGTTCGATTATCGACTTGGGGATTTGCTTTGTTAAAAATATTAAAGACCTTTCCAAGCACACTAGTTCCAGTCCCTTTAGGATGGAGATATACCGACTAAAAGAAATAGAAGAACAAACAAACGTCTGGGTTGACGTTTGGTATGAAACGATTCTGTTTAGGCGGGTCTTTCTCAATTTGATGAAAAAGAGAACGGCGGTGGGTATTGTCCCTAATCGAGTAAGCGTGAGTTGCGAATTTTTGCAGAAAGCTTTTAACCGTACTGCAGCAGCTTTGTGGCGGAGCAGGACAGATGAAAAATGTTTCCTCTTTTGTCGTATCGGCGTCTCCCATGGGAGTCACAATCATTCTAGTAGCAGAACGGTTTCAGTAAACTTGTGGCCAAATTGAAAAGTTTTTAGCTTGCTAGAGGGAACTGGGACACGCCGTGGATCCATTATCCTTTTATCAATACGTAACTGCTGTGTGGTAAATTACGTTGCCAAGACGCACCGAGAGGGCTCCGTGGCATAAGGTTGACGTGAAGTGACAGTACAAAAGATTGTGCTCCCTGGCGTGCGTAATGCAATTAAAAGTTAATTTACGCGCTTGTTGATCTTTTGTCAGTTGAATTTATTCATTTTGCACCCATTGTTTGGAGGAAGTTTAATCAATATGTTTTTTGAACAGATCGTTCAGTGTACACGTTCAATGAACTGTTTGGTGATTGTTTCACCTTTAATTAAACTTTTATTGGTAACTTTGAGTAAAACCACTTGAAATAGATACAGTGACCGATGCAAATAAAAGCCTCTGATCACAGTTATTTGCATGAAATGACTAATATAATATTGTTTTCAACGTTTTCAATGCATTGAATTCAACTCAAAATCCCAAAATTACTTCTAAGTACTATCCCATGAGTTTATGCCAAACCTACCATTTCATACATTTGCATTAGATAACGCAAAACATATCATGGTTCCTGCGAATTGTGCATTCTTGGGTTGAGCAACACAGTTTTGAGAAAATATATTTTTGGACTAGACATCTTGAATCACATGGATATTCAATTACAAATTTATTGGTGCTAATCATCCAGGACCACAATGGCCGTATATGGTATTGACAAGTTATTGGAACCTCTTTTGATTGACCGGAAAATATTATCCTACATTGAACTTTGAAAGAAGATCGAATCATTGGTGGATAAGTTACGTTTTTTTTTCGATCAATGGCTCATTCCAATCAATCCCGTGAGCAAAGATAACTTTATATTCCCATCATATCCCACTGGGGCGAATATTAATTCTACATAGGAATAAGCTTTACATCACCATTCCACGAACGGGCACAAATCGACAAGTGCTTTCCGTTTCTATCACGACGGAAAGAAAAGCAGAACAAAACTTTCATCAATCAATCAATCAATCAATTCATCCGATTCCAGCGGGTACTCGGAACTGGAGCGAAACGAAATGCTAAAAAAAATACTAGATCACTGACAACGATTCTGTTGCTGCTTGCTACCATAAATAAATCGATTTCCGATTGAAACCACACACTCCGATGAATCGGAATAGTGGACACTGCCAGGGAACATTCGACACAGACAGGAAGAAGAAACCTACTAGTTAAGCAGCTATCTACGTCGAATTTGGTAAGGATATTCTCACGCTGCTTGAATGGCCACTCTAGCACTCTGACAGCCATCAATATTATGATCGCAATTTGCTACTTGACTCGGTATGATACCGACATCATATCAGTTGTGGTTTGAAGAGGTTTGCAAGGCTTCAGTGCATGCATCTAAAGTTTCGGTTGAAGATACGTGCAATGGATAG
The DNA here is from genome assembly GCA_034211315.2 of Aedes japonicus. Lineage (NCBI taxonomy): Eukaryota > Metazoa > Arthropoda > Insecta > Diptera > Culicidae > Aedes > Aedes japonicus. The sequence continues at coordinate 2,727 of JASCZW010010040.1, read as the reverse complement.
CTCCTACATTACATTACACGTAGCATAGCTTGTGGTACTTGAACCGCAGATTAATACTTGTCTTTGAGTAAAACAAGAAGGATGAGATTGGATCTGAGTTGAGTAGAAACCTGGTCGATGCTGGCAATGAAAGCAAAAATTTCACATGTGTGATGTGCGTGTCTAGATTCAAATTTTCTATCATTATATGAATATGATGAGCCCAATATTGATACCAACACATACTTTTCTTAACCTTTATTTCCCTCAAGTATATTTCTTGACATCTCCGCTCTCAAACAAGAATTTTTACAACCGCATTTTTTAATTTGTTCGTTTATTTGTAAGGCTCAGACGCGTGTGACACTTTGCGGAGCCGATGTTCAATATTGTTATCTACAATGATTTACTTTATAGCGTTAGTAAGTGGGGTACCAATTACTCGTGGCTGGCTCAGAGTGAATGGGTCGCATCATCGTTTGGAAAGGACTAGGCTTAATTCAACTAATAAATTATGCTTATCGCTACGGCTGCCTTCAAGATTCCTATAGTCCCCTTCAGGAGCTATGCGTAGATGGTTGACCAATAGCTTGCTGGGCAGGTACAAATAGCTTGAAAACAAGAGGATGCACACTTTAAAAATTTGACAGTATTCGATCATTTTTTTCCAAAATTTCAAGAGATGAACGTTCGGTAATCTGATTTACCGGATTGTTTTGAAATTTTACAATTATCTGTAAAAAAATTACCGGAAAAATGTAAAATTTTACCGAATTCCGTTAAATCAGATTACCGAAAGTTCAACTGTTGAAAGTTCGGTAAAAAATTACCGAATACTGTAAAATTTTCTAAGTTTTGTAGTATAGCTGGGACACAATGGCGAGAGATTTACTGGTAGAGGTTGTGATGACGTTACACATTAAGGTCAGATAAACAAAGGAATTCGTAGATTGTTTGCATATAGGGGAGATCACGCCTTCCCAAAACATCTCCTACCTCTGCAAGGGTTTTCTACCTCGTGCCACTAGGGTATCCATACAGATCGTGCTTTGGAGGCTTCATTATCCGAGAAATCCAAACTGCGTAATCGATGTTATCAGTAACCGGTTCAGTACCGTCATATGTGTTGCTATCAACGAGGTTAATTCTGTAGAGATGTGCGTCCAGCGAGTAGTGGTGACATAAGACTAAGGTTACGGCTTGCCATTTATTTTCAACGCCGATAGCTCTTCTCGTAGCTCGATTTCAAAATATGATGTATGATGAACTTATGGTGCTTGAGTAGAACTACAACTTTGTTTAACAGTACATAGCTCTATCTCTTATATCTGAGGAATAAGAGCATATACTCGCAGTGATCTTCGCGATGATATTCGCGGTGAAGATCACGCAAATATCGTCGTGAAGATCACTGTGAATATACGCTCTCATGTCGAAGATATAGGAGTTAGAGCAATGTACTGTTGCACAAAGTTGTAGGTCTACTCATGCACTACAAGTTCATCATACATCATATTTTGAAATTGACCCTCTGAAAGGAGATATTGGCAAATGAATATGCCTGAGTCAAAAATGATAAGCCGCAACCCTGATAAGACTTCACTTCACACGAATGAAACCCCGACTTACATCCAAACCTTTCAACCACGATCTCGTTGAAACATTTGAAATAATGGAATGTAACTACCCTCAAAGAGAATCATTTGTTTAATCGCCAACTTTGAAGAGAACTCTGACGTACTAATGGGATAAAATCACTGAGTAAAATTTTTCTTTAAAAAATCTCGCTTTCATTGGTGCCCACCTTTGCTAGAGAGTCCGCCTTCTCATTGCCTGGAATTGAGCAATGTGAGAGAATCGAGACAAAAGAAATCCTAAATGATTTTTCAGCCAACGCACACATCTGCTGCCTTAATTTTGAAAGAAAGTTAGATTAGTACATCACTGGTGTCATCAACTGGAGGGCCTCAATAGAATTGAGACTATCCGAGAATATTTAATAATGGTCTATGGGCATGTCGGAAATTATTCCCAATGCGAAATTGATTGCAACATATCAAGGCTCATTAATTGTAGAGACCGAAACCAGTGGATTCATCAATGCGCGACTCATCAGTAAAAATTTCTCCTTTGCAATTGACGTGTTGGTTCAATAAAAATATGGGGAATTAAAATAGGTCGAAGTTGATCAGGAACTCCTTGAATAGCCTGTTTCATGGAGAGATCATTATCAATGGAGGAACTGTGATAAGTGAAACGTACACAAGGAGAGTTATAACATGAAAGACTTATATCGGATGACATATAGTTAATATAGAATCGTAAGAATCTAGACTGAGTACTCAATTTCTTCTACTCAAGCATTTCTTCGAAGTTTTCAATCTCAATGTTGTTGCTGATTCCACACTTGATCAGTATTCTAGATGAAAGCCCCCAGAAGCGGTTCTGTAAGTGGTTTACTCCTGCCAAAACCTCCAGACTCAAATTATGCGTTGAATGCATACAGCCAAGGGCAATACGTAAACAACGATATTGAATGCGTTCCAATGTAATGAGGTGGCTGTTTTTTGCCGAGAGGAAACAAAAAGAGCCATATTTGAGAACTGAAAGAATAGTTGTTTTATGAAGTTTAATAAGGTCTTCCGGATGACCACCCCGACATGCACCGGATATTGATATTAGAAAATTGATTCTTTGCTGACTTCAACACATTCCCTAGCCAGCCGTGAGCTCATGGAAACCAACTCT